>APFE030376324.1:47104-89297 GCA_000404065.3 Pinus taeda | reverse complement strand
CTTGACTCATACACAGCATGTCGCATCCACAAGTATGGTTGGCCTAATAATACATCACAAACATCCAGAGGTGTAACATCACACAATACCTCGTCGGTGAATGGTTTGATGTTGTAGGGAAGGCGGCACTGCTGGCGAACTTTGAAATCTCGTCCTTGATGAAGCCACCCGATACTGTATGGCTGTGGGTGTGCTGTAGTCAGTAGGCCCAACCGCTTCATGACCTCTGCTGAAATCATGTTCTTTTGGCTGCCACTGTCGATAATGAATTGTAGCGGCGAACCCTTCACCCACATCTGTGAGTGGAAAAGACGTTCCCCCTCCTCTGGATCTTCAAGCTCATTTTTCTGGATTTTGGCAGTGGCAACAGTGGCACTGGGATCCGAATCAATGATCTGCTTCCCTTTTCCATTCCCCTTGTCGGGTTCTGGCTCAAGGTCGGAACATGCATCTGATTTGGAAGGCTTCAACTCGGCCACCAGTGACTGCTTGGTCCGACACTCACTTGTGTTATGAGTGGGACGCTTATGGAACTCACACCACTTTCATGTGTCCTTCTTCGGCTTTGTGGTGTTGTTCTTTTCTTGGGGCTTCGACGGGTTGTCTTGGGTCACCTCGCCTTGCCTTTGTCCTTTGGTCTTCGGATTTGCAGATCCAAAGTCTCGCTTCTTCTGTTTGAACTTTTGCTCGATTTTGACAGTGTATCGGTACGCCGTGTCGAGCGAGGAGATGTTCAGGAACTCCATATCTTCCTGGATGTATCTATGTAGGCAACCACGGTATTTGAGTACCAGATGCAGCTCAGAATCTTTGATACCCAACTGTGTGAGAAGGGTATGAAAAATGTTTGTGAACTCCGGCACATCTTGGTCTCGTCCTTGTCGCAGTGTGGTCCATCTGATGTATTTGTCCTCATAGCTTTTGACAGGGTAGCACTGCTCCTTGATGGCATTCCGGAAGTCATTCCAAGTGGGTGCGGCTGAAAACAGTGAGCCTGTACTTTCATCCTTCTGCTCGCAGTAGGTTTCCCACCAGTCCTTGACAGGGGGGCTGCTTTGAGAAGAGCAAAAACAATCTTTTCCCGACTTGAAAATTCATGAACAGAAAAATAACCCTTTAGCAGATTTAACCATTTATCTACGACATCTGCATCTATTTTACCCTCGAAGATGGGGATTTCAAAATTAACTTGTACCTTAAAGGGAATTGCGTTTCCAGATTAGCTGCTGGAAGCCGATGCGTCACCGCTAGGTAGCCGCTGAAGGATCTGCGCAAAGCTATCCATCATCGCGTTACTTTGCTGCTCGAGCGCTTCTTCGAGCAAGATTTTGATAGGATCTCCTGCTCCCTCGTCTTTCTTCTCATCCGCCATGGGATGCTGTTGGGATTTTCGAGGCTGGTCTTACAAAGGTTCGACCAGTTCAAGCCCCAATTCCTTATATCCTGACCTCGTTGGGGACATGCAAAGAAAAACCGAGAAAAAGCAGACCGCTCTGATACCACTGATCCGGATTTATACAGGAACGTAATAGATTACAGAGATAACCATAAATACAGAGATGCGATAACCATAAATAAAGAGATGCAGCGGAAATAATACTTCATTTCATTAATGGAAAATACCGAAATATGCTTACAACCAGAATTGGAAATAAACCAGCTAGGGCGATGATAGCTTATCTCTGAGAAGAGATGTGCGGCTACATGCCTCTGAACCGTTCCAAACTGTGTTACAATGAGGCTCGAAGGCCTTTATTATTGAGAACCAATGGAAAACCCTTCACATTCCAAAGCCGACCCTTAGAAGATGAAACGCCAAATTGTGGGCCCCGTTTTGGGTAAATTGGTACATCAATTTCCCGGGGTCGTAACTTTGGCATACTATCTCCGTTTGACGCGTATGATAGCTCGTTAGAAAGATCTATCTGAGAACTACCACTTTGGAAAGGGAAACATGGGTCCAAGGACCCATGTTGCCCCCAGATTTCCCAAAAACCGTCATTTAGGGACTCAAAACAGCTCTGAAAGTTCAAGACACGAAAAAACTGCTAAAAATAGTAAATTGTGCTACAATTACGGAAACTGAAAAACTGAAAGAGACAGTTGCGGGGGTCGAAATGGGATAGGTGGGTGGCCACCAACATCCACCTGGATCATGATGACTCCCCCTGACAGGCTCTCTGTTGAAATGCAAAGGATTTTACATCTCTCAAAGGGCTATAGCATTGGTCACTGGTATTTTTACCAAAACCACACAGTGATCAGGATTTATGGTTGTCAGTTATCTCCCTACAGCTACCGAAGTATGTCCCCATGAGACTCTTTGCCCTGGAATACTTCCGACAATTTAGTAGTTTGGATTTGACTCATTTCTATGATACTAGAAAAAAGGCACAGCTCAAGATAAGACATCAATTGGGTCCTTTTGTCTTCAATAAGAGGGAAGAAGCCTGGGAAGACGCAGACAAGATACTAAGATATCAACTTATGCTAAAACAAAGTTTTCATTGGGCACCATATGACCCTGAACATTTCATAAGCTTTAGAAGAGTAAAAAACAAGCTTACAGGATATGTACACCACAGAATCCCTCAGATTGAACAATATGCTAATCGATAGGAATGGGTAGAGGGTACACTAGTTGAAGAGCTTACTGAAGAAGAGAGATTAGAAAAAGAAATGAAAGACTTTGAGAAGACAATTGACCTGGATTCTTTTGGACAGGTCCCTTTCACACTGCCACAACACATTAGGATGAGCACATCATCTGCCACACCTTCACAACAACCTGTTCAAGGGACTACTCCACCTGTAGGGAAAGGCAAAGAAGTACAACATTCAGAGCAGCAAAAAACAATGGAAGATCGGCCAAATACATCCCAGGAAAAAAGTCAAGGGCAAGGCCCCTTAACACAAGCAAAGGTAATAGAAATCTCGGTGTTACAAACTCCTCTTAATGAGGAAAGAGCCAAGAAAAGGGACAGACCAGAAGAGACACGCACAGGGGCATCCACAGAACAACAAGGGGAGAAGAGGCAGAGGTTGAACCCCTACTCTGAAGAAGAATTTACTGAGGAGACAACAGGCAATCTAAGGGGTGAGGGAACATCTGAACAACATATTCCTCCATTTTTGGATACATCTACTAGCTCATTTCAGCAGGCGCAAGAGAGACAGCATGGTGTGGAGGTTACATCCACCAAGCAATAGAGAAAGAAAGGCTCTGACATCAAGAGAGCATTCACTAAAATGAAAACCAAAAATGAGCCAGTAAGGTTCCAGTTATATAACCAATTGCTAAGAATGGCTCCCAGCAATCAACAAAGGCTAATGGCAGCCTATGATATCCAAGCAGGGAAGATGGCCCTTAGTCACTTCAGGCCCACCACACAGCAGCCACAGTCAGCTGTTGATTATATTAGGACCAATCTGGAAGTTCTTGCTAAAGACATCCACCCAATGGACCAGATTGAGTTACACAAACAAGCCGGAGAAATGGTATACTCTACCTTGGCAGACAAAGCATTACTGGCTCATAAACTGCAGAATTCATTGTACAATACTTCTGCCTAATTGGAACTGGAAAAGGCCTCCTCATTAGCCAAGGATAACATAATTAAATCCTTGGAGGAGATTATCATGGAACTGGGACATGATCCCAAGGATCCCAAGGGCACACAGGCCTTAATTAAAAAGAAAGAAGAAGACATAGCAGCCCTCAAAAGACAACTCAAGCTGCTAACTACAATGCACCCTCAGACCACATAAGTTGCACAGCAAAGAGAAGAGGAGGATGTGGTAAGTTTGTTAATGAGGATAAATCAAAGATTGCTGGAAACAGAGAAATCCTTGGAGACAACACTACAAGGAAAACAGGAGGATTTGGCCTCTCAGCCAGCTCAAACAGCTCCAAATCTTACAGTTGCTCCTCCTACAGTCACCATAGAAGCCCCTCCTACTGATCCAGCATCAACAACAGGTACCTCGACTTCAGCAACAACTACAGCACCAGCAGGACAAGATGCCAGCTTGAGCATGGAAGATATGATGAAAGAAATAAAGACTTTGGAACTCCAAATGGCAGAATTAAAAAAAGCCAAGGAAAAACTAGCCAAGATTGAGGTAAATTATGACAAATAAAAAATGACTGTGTCTAAGAAGACAAGAGAAGTGAAGGCCTTGGAAAATAAAATAAAATCCTTGGAAAAGGACCTCACTCTTCATAAAACTCTAACAAAAATAAAAACTATTTTGGGGGATAAAATTGGCCAGTCTATTGCTGATCAATGGACAACAATACAGACTAATTTTGACCAGATCGAATTGATAGGGTTAGCTCAATATGAGGGTCAGAGCATTATTGGCAAACAAGCCTGAGAAGGCCAATCAATTGATTCATTTTTTGAACACTCATACCAGTGAGCAGCTAGCATCTCTAGATATTCAGAACAGGACAGACACTATTTTGAGAGTCAAAAATGTGTTGACCCTGAGGAATTTTGTACAAACTATAGAAAGAAAATGCCAAGAAATGCAGACATAGGTAAATGCCTTCAGACAGAAGTTTGCAATATTACAGAGCAAAGGGTTACCCAGCTTATTCACTAGCAATGGGAGGCTGTTAAAACGTGAACAGTATGCTCATAGACTAACTACCTATGTTACCAATCAAATTATAGCATCATCAAGCATTTTAGAAGAGACAGTGCCTCCCTCTGGACAAAGTTTATATGACAAATTAGAAAAAAAAATTACATTGAGCATGAGATAGCACATCTCTTTGAAGTCCAGCCAAATTATTACAGGTATACTGAAGCTGATGAGACATTAATTAAACTGAAAAAGCATCAGTTACCAACAGATCAATGGTGGCAGAGCATGCTTGAGGTCTTGCCAAGGTAGTTTGATTCTCTTTTTGTAAATTGTCTGCATTAAAAGTAAGTTTCAATATATGGGTCTCCTATCAGAAAATCAAATTGACAAAGGATGGAATTCGTGCTAAAAGCGTTCAAACAAACTCAGGCACAGGTGGCAAGTGACAGCACATCAGGAACGCAAATCAGAGGAGCAGCCATCAACCGACTATTTGAGCCAAAAAATCAACAATAACAGGACACCTAAGGTGGCCAGTACAACATAGTTATTCCTTCATTCATTTCTTCACGGTTTTCCATATCAGTTATTGCCCCTGCCAAAGTAGATGGATGAATTTATTACTTGATATTTTCCTACGGGATATTTTGTAAACTCTTTTATAAATACCTTCTCAAGATATGTATTGTTGTTGGTTGGTGAATATCATTCTGGACCGGTGTTGTAATTGTTCAAGAACTCTTCATAAATAAGATTGTTGGGATGATTTACTGATGAACTTGCTGGTTATGGCATTATTGACAAATGAATGTGTTGCAAAATTCTTGTGCTACCTTATGGATCAATAAGTCTTTTTAACTCTCTCTTTACTGTTTCTATGTGTTAAGTATCATTTATATATCATATCCTAAATTGCAGGGAAAAAGAATAACTCAGAATTTACTTGGTTGTACTCTATGTTCAATTCCTGTCAATTTTTTATGTTTTCTACAGAAACTAGCACAGGCAGGAATTCTTGATTTCTCCTATCTCTCTGGTCTTACATTCTGAATATAGTTAAGGAATTCTAACTGCTCCTTGATAATATTCTTTCACTTTTCCCTCTGTTAGCTTAATGAAAGATTCTTAATTGCCTTTCATTCCCTGACCCCATTCATCTTAAATTCCAACTCAAATATTGTTCCATGGGTAATTATCTTGCTCTGTAGTCCGTCCTTTTTCCATAAAACCATACCCAGAAGTTATCCTTCATTGACTCCATCAACCCAATGGTTTAAAATTCCCACACTTTGCTTCATAACTAGCCTGACATATAATCAAACAAATCTAAATCACAAAGAGAGAGCCCTCTCTGGTTGCATATTGGCTAGAATATGCAACTAAAAGATTGGTTAGTGGTTACCTCGGCCATATTCCCTTATTTTGAGCCTTCCTAAGGGAACAACCTGAGTGTTAACACAAGGAAGATAGAACATTGATGCTTGAAACTTCTCCTCAAAGATGTAGCTCCAAATTAATGATTAAATCCTTGTGAATTTAAATTGACAAAGCACAAAGTGATCTCCTATCTATTAATCGGTAAATATTGGCCATTAATGATCTAAGTAAATAACCTACCTAAGTTCCATGCATTGCTTTAAAAAATAATTGAGTCTAGGCATTTCACTTGTAGAGTGTTAGTATTCTTTGTTAGAGATATCATGAAATTTTGAAATCCCCTATGATAAGCTAGAGCATTGTTTTAGGATTTCATTAAAATTTTGAATGTTTTGTTCAATTTCAGTCTTTAGGGGAGGAATACAAAACTAAATTGGGATAAGTTTATCATTCTCAACTCTATTTGGTTTTAATGGTATGGCCATTTCCATATTGTTGAGGATCCCCCTAATTTCTTAACAATTTGAATGTCTCTTAGATTTGTGAAATTAAGGTTCATGGTGTCAGAAACATTCAAAATGACATCGATGTGAAGGATTTAGAAGGGTAGAGCACCAACTTACTACACTATTGTTAAGAAAAAAATACATCAAGCTTTTTACCAAGGAGCTCTTGTCTATCTACTGCACTACCAACAACAATGGTGTCTTGAGCTTGGTGGCCTTTGAATTTTCCTTGTAGAAGGGTTTTTAAATGATTATTAGGCAAGCCCACTTATCAAGCAAAATGTGTGCATCACTTTAGGATTTCACATACTACAACCATAACTTTCCTGGTTTTTCCATTGACCATGATGTCCTAGAATTTCAAGAGCTCAATAAGAATCTTCATAGTGCATTGCATGACCCCCACTAGATGAATATCAAACCAACCTTCAACATTCTTAAGGTCATAAAAAAATTATAAAAATGATTACTTTTTTGTTAATATACACTCCTTATTTCAAAGGAACTTCATCCTTTCCATGACATCAAAACAACACATTTCAACCAATTTACCTAGTTTTCATAATACTTCTCCAATATTCACCCTATATGCATCCCCTTGGTATTCTCAATCAAATCGATCACAATGAAAATATTCATTCACCCATACTTATTTCACTTAAAAAATGTAGTATGCACACATTCCTAAAATAAAACCATTAATAAGTTACACTAGCATAGAACCATATTAAATCCATGTTTCTAAAGAGAGGAAATTTGAAAGAATCCAAGGCACAAACCTCTTGGTGCTTATTAGATCCAAGGTTAAGATTGATCTGATATGCTTCTATATATATAAGCATTAATAACTCAAGAATAATTCACCACACTTGATCTTTTTTATTAGCAAGATTGATGGTGTTAATACAAGTTGACTCTCTTGCATTAATTACAAACTAACTATGTTACTCACATAGATAAAGATGAACATAATAAACAACAAATTAATCCTTTTAACCAAGAAGGACCATAATTTTTGTGAGCCACACTTGGTGATACACAATATAGGGCAAGAGCATGCCCATTAGGATTTGAACTTTGATCATTCTTGTGAATACTGCTTCAAGTTGCCATTGGGCCAAAACCCAACATACATTGTGTGTGTACATACATTCATACGCATGTAATATATGTACATATGTAAACACACACACACATGCATCAAAGAGAGAGACAAAGAGAGATTCCAAGAAAAAACTTGTGAGAAAATCCAAGGGGTGATGCTTCATATTCATGGATGGCATCCCTATTAAACATATCAATCTAGTGTGACACTATTGAAAAATACAACAAGAAATTCTCAATTTGATTTTGCCTTGATCAAATTGAGAAAATTTGAATTTCCACATCAGTAGACAACTTGGATGCAGTTAACCTGTGTGACATGGATTATGTCACCTAGTTTACTCATTAAATTCGAGTTGGAAAAGTTAAAGTTTTATTAGGCATGTGTGATTTCTAATTTGTAGCAATCAAATTTAGTTATCTCAAGTTTTTTTAAATTAAACTAGTTCCATCTTTTGAAGGAACTAGTGCAAGGTAATTTGTGCAGTGGGACTTCACTCAAACTCAGTGATCATCCAATTAACAGATCAATCACCCCAAAATAGTGTGTGCATGCAGAGAATTTGAGTTACCAAGTTGAGGTGGAGATTCCAAGGCAGTGCAACATCAGCTGTAGACTATTCTAGAGTGTATAGGTGTTGCATGCAACCTAATGATCAACCTGAGGAATTGCATAATCCATTTTGGAGAAATTCCTAAATAATAGGGGCCTAATTTCTAAAGGAATTGCGCAAGAAAATAAGCGCTCAAGCAGATGAAGAAATTGACTAAGTCTGTGTCAGAGCTTCTCGGTGAGAAGAGAGATAGGTTATGCACTTGCATGTTGTGCTCAGTTGAGAAAATAAATTGTAATACATCTCTATTCATCATAATAATGCAAGTAAGCATTGGGGATTTTAGAATATTGTTTTCCCCAGAAAAAATATTATGTGCGTGTGTGTTCTTTCTTATTGCATCTCTGAAATTTTTTCTCTAAATTGTGAATTGACTTCCATAGAGTAGTAGAGTAGGTTTGTGTGTCGTTATTTTTATTAAAACTTCATGAGAAGTTATTTCTCAGGAGAGCAGAAATTTCGAAGTTATTTCTCAGGAGGTTCAAAGTTGGATTTCAGTGCAATAGGATCTCTTCAGAGCTGAGAAGATGACCCTCGATAGGTTGAGGCTACAGTATGCCTTGGAAGGCACCTCTAACTTCATCGCATGGAAGGATCGCATGGAGGTGGTATTGGATGACAATGGCTTGCTAGAATACATCAAGACAGATGTTTCAAAATTACAAGCATATTATGCCTAGAACCTTGCTCAATGGAAGAAATATGTAGCCAAGGTGAGGAGAATAACCTTGGACAGAGTACGGGATTACATTGTCTCAAATATCCACATAAAAGAAACTATGTTCGCAATGTGGAAACCACTCAAAATTGTTCAAGAAGAGTAATGACCATGTTAACACTCAGGTTGTCCCTTCGCTCCTTCAGGGATACGGTCAAGGTAACCACAGACCAAGCTTTGGACTGTCGGTCCTAGCCTACCAGTAGTCAGAGAGGGCTCTCTCTTCGGGATTTAGCTTTGTTTAGGAAATGATTTCAGGCTAGTTATTATGCACATGGTTTTTTGTTTAAGTTTGGCGGGATGAATGATCAATTCAGGCAGCGTTTGGCATGCAAAGTGCAAAAGGTTTAGAACATTGGGCATGGAGTCAAGGATGTGGACTGAAGAATGTGTTTTCTTTGGCAAAGAAGAGACTACAGAGCAGGATAGCTGCACAAGGAATAATATCAGGTTTAAATGAGGATGAAGCGGATGTCAAGGAATGAAAGACAGCTAAGTAATTTTCATTTCATGCTAACAGAGGGAACGTGAATGAATATCCTATAGGAGCAATTAAGAAATTCCTACAACAATATTCATATACGGATGAAACTAGTGCAAATATGAGCTTAAGAGGAATTCATATTTATAGGCTAATTCAGAAAGAAAACATAGAGAAAAAGCAGGAATTGAGGGCAGAGCACAGCTAAGTGACATCTGAACTATTCTTTCTTCCTGCAAGTTTGGATCATGACACAGATACGATATAGAAAACATAGCAACTGTAGAAAGAGATGAGGAAAACTTATTAGTCCATGAGGAAACACGAGAATTCTGTAATCTTGTTCTTCAGCCATCAAATACACATTCAGACAGTCCAAACACACATGTCCAGCAAGCTCTGTTTATTAAATATCTCAGAGTGTACACAACAAGTCTCAAAATCAGCTTATCGATCAAAACACCTCTCACCCTTTGAACAACGAACAACATTGTTTAAATAGGCAAAATATCTATTACAAGCAGATCTCAGATCGATCTGATGGAGTCACAGCTTCTACCCTAATCTGTACTGAAATAAATGCAAGAAAATATCTATCTAAGCGGCGCTGGAGGCAGCAGTATTTAAAATGGAGTTTAAGTATGGGTCATTTCTTGTGATGCGCTGGCTATTTGGTCATAACTCTGTAATAACTGCCCAAGAATCCTTTGTTGGTATTGTTTAGGCAGTTCCATAAAATAATCTTCGCCTTTTGGATTGTGGCGGTGGCTGTCCCTTCAGTTTTCAACTTACTGTGCGCTAACCATTTTTCCCAATCTGAAGCTAGAGCAGAATGTGCCAAACGTAATATCTCAATGGAAAAGCGACCAAACTGTTGCCTCCGCAGAGTGTATCCACTGCTTTATCAATTATCACAGGTTCAGGCTTCACTTGTTTCGCACCATCTTTCATTAACTCAGGCTTGGCAAGCCTCGTTTCTCTTTGGCCATTTTCCTTAACACGATGCATCAGAGCCTGAGCTTGTCGATCGTCATCAGAATCAGAGTCTGAGTCATCATATCCTCCCATTCCACCATCTGTTTCTTCTACAACTGTGGTATAACCAATGAAGAAGACGCTTCCTGTGGTGCAACTGTGTGAAAGCTTGAACGGTTTTTTAGAAAACATAATATCCAACTAAAACTGACCGTATTTCCCATATGTAAGCGCACCAAGCACAACTTTCTTGTTATCAACATGAGCATTGACGAGAGCTCTCTCACTTTCCTCTGGAGTCATTTCCTTCATCTTCTTGTATCGATATACAACTCCCAAAGAAGTGCTAAAGCTTTCAATTCAAGTAACCGCTCAGAATTTGGGCTGATTAACAAAGCTTCATTCACTATACGCAATGCATTTGTTGCATCTCCAGGATTTCTTGCACCTAGAAGCTCTGCTGCCTGATCTCTATATTCTGACACTTCATGTGCCTTTCTCACACCCTCAGAAGCTTCCCTTGCTATTTTCAACTCTGTGATATCTTTTACTGAACGTAAGCACCCTTTGAACAGTGCAACTGCTTCTTCAGTCTCTCCAATCGAAAGATGACAACTGGCAGCTCTAATTTGAACTCTTAGAAAGTTTGGATTAATGGCCATCGCCCGTTTACAATCTGCAAGTGCTTCTCTCATTCTGCCAATAGCCATGCGAGTGGTTGCACGATTGCTATAGCACAGCATTGATGCCCGGATACAACTCTCTGATGTTTCATTAGGAGATACAACACTTGCCCCTCGTGAATAACAATCCTCTGCCTTAGGAAAGTCTCCATTTGCATAAGCTTGATTTCCTCTGAGCCGCCATTTTTCACAAGCCTGCTCTGTTGCAGCACTTTTTCCAACATTTGAGGTGACTGTTGCTTCACTTTCTTCTTTGTGCTTAGACGTAGATGAAAATGGATCTGAAAAAATATTTAAGAGTTGACGCTTGTACTCATGGATACGTTTAACCTGTACGTCAAACATGGCATCTGGACTGATTATATATCCGGTTTTCTGGATGCCAAATTTTTTCCCTTAACATTTCTTAGCTCTGGATTTGTGCATGAGATTGAATTACCAGTTGAGTCGTCCATGTTTTCACTTAACTCCTATATTTGAATGACAAACTTCGGATTCCCCAAATGAAGAATCAAGAATAATAGAGCATTTTTCATGACTAGGTGTCAGTAAGCCTTTGCACTCAGAAAAAGATCCTTCACCTGGAACTTCTATCTCTTTTAAATGCCCGTCAATATCAGTCGACATTACTTCTTCTAAGACACCATAGCTCAGCAAAACATCCTTTGCAACCTCTCCATATTCTAGCACGTGATGCTTTTTGGCATATAGTTTTAGCTCATCACAGAGCTTTTGGAAGGGCTCAGCATTAGATTCCAGCTCTAGTGTGAAAAACCCAAGAGAAACGGCATGCTTTCCTACGGATTCTGAGAGTTTAATCTGAGAGAGCCAGTATGTAGAAGTCATTAATGTGTTAAATTTTCTTTGCCGCTGGTTGAAATCCTCCAAAGGTGTAGTTGAGATGGCAGACTTGCTCGATCCAGGGGTTGTCAATAATACATCCTTACTTGAAGCAGTAACCTTGGCTTGGCTCTTAGTCAATGGACCCTGAAAGGAAACTGAAAGTGCTTTTGTAGAAGGTTTTACTTTGGATTCAACTTCCAAAGTTCTACCAGCTTTCGGCAGAGACGCTCCATAAAGGGGAGATGATTTTTATTTCCAAATCAAGTTACCCTTCATTCTTTGCAATGCAAACAGCATCCTAAGCTGTATAAACAATGCTTGTTCTAATCAAAACCGGCATGGATTCTCGATGTCCTTGAAAAGTTTACTCACGCAGTCCTCTTATGCGTTTATCTAGTCTTCAAAGTACAGATCGAGCCTCCCACTCAAAAATGCCACCCTGCAATGGAATTGGGCATAGAGAATGTCCCTTCTGGCTCCAATTATTTTTTGTCTTACATCATATTCCTTTCCTTACAGTCTCAAGACCATTTTTTTAGAATAACAATCTTTAAAGTGTATGCTTCTCACAAATACAATTGGAAATTGCATGGCAGTTAAAATCTGTGATTTATTTATGAATCTGAAGATTTAGATCATAGGAACCCAATTCCCCCAAGAATTTTCAAATTCTGTGCTAAAGATCAGCTTGCTAGTATGGGCACACGAACTCTCTGTACAAATTTTTGCCGGTACAGTTCCATCCTTTAACGCTTGTCTAAGAGATAAAACCAGATCTAATTCAATCAAGGACCGCTGAGATTGGACATCACTCGAATCAGTAAACCTCACTAAAGTCCCCAGAGCATTCGCTTGGCCTTCAAGATTTTTCCCAGAAACCATCTTTACCAATGCCGGAAGCACATTTTCAGTAGTCATAAGCCTGTTCAGGTTATCATCAGAAGATGGAATCTTTGAAAGAATTCCTGCTGCAAAAGCTTGAACATTGCCCTCAACTAAACCATTTTTTATTACCTGCAGAAGTGCTTTCAAACAGTCATGATCGTTCATTACAAAATATATCACAATTACATCCTTTTGGCACAAGTTTGAATATCAATTCTATCTTCTGATCCCGCAGTGGTGGCGTCCCAATTTTGATATAACCCAAAAATGTTTGAATGCCATGATCATTGTCCTTGATCAATTCGATTACTTCATTGGCATCTGAAATTTCTGTCAAATGTAACAACACCTTCACTGCATTTTCTGCAGTATGTAAACTGGCTATTAGATTCCCCATAACAACTTCCACTATCATTTGAGGTTCAATTGGGGTTTCATCTTTATAAAGAAGAAAAGATGCCCCATGCTTCATGGTTAAATCTGCTAAAATAGCCGCGGCATTCTTTTTCATTTCCAACTGAGATTTTTTTAAAAGTTCAAGCAACAAGGGAACTCCACCTGCTTTTGCAATGCATTTTTTAGATTTCTCATGGAAAGAGAATTTCCTTAACGCCTCAAGAGCTGGACTCTCTAATCTAAACTGCTTAGACTTCAGCATGTCAACTAAAGCATCAATCACATTTTGTTGAACCAGCGCTTCTCTTCTATTGTCATCAAGATCAAAACATGCAAGCCACTTCACCATTGCCAACTTGGAGCCTTGGGAGCCCTTGTGAAGACAGTCAGCGAATGGCTTGCACCAGTTAGCCTTAACCATTGCTTTAATGTTTTCTTCATGATAAGAATCACCATCATAATAAAGCTGATCAAGGATACTCTCAATATTTGTTGCCAATTCTGGATGATTACCCCTTACAGAAACTGTAACCAGCATCAAGATAGCACCACATTCTTGACCCAACTGTTCAAGTATATTCTTACTCTTCACCAACTCTGACAGGGGGGTTATGGCAGCTGTTGTAACATCCGGCCCTCGGTCCATATATCTGATGATTTGCTTAAGACCCCCAGCTTCAACCAGCTTTTCCTTTCCATGAATACTGTCTTTGACAATCAATGTCAAGACTGAAAAGCACAACGCTTTCAACTCATTATTCCGTACTGTTGCTGTCAGGCAAAAAGAAGTGGCAAAACTACTGGAGCACAGAATTTTAAGAGGAAACACATGCACCCAAAGGAAGCACACTTGACATCCACAACTAAATCTGAATTATCAATACTAGCAGGCCTCTTTTGGCAAAGTAGAAATAGTAGACAATTGCTCATATGGCTTTGGATGGTGCACAATGGTGTCTTTTAGGCGATGTAAGAGGACATGCTTGAGAAATGTTAAATAGTGCCTGGTCCATGGTCCTCAAGAATACATGCAATGACTTTTGTGCCTGAGGTTTTTGTGCCCTCTTTGCCACAGTAGCAAAATTTCAAATATGGAACATTGCTGTAAGAAAAGCATGACATATTTGGCCTGTAAATATGTCGATCATGAAAGGTGAATACCTGCTATGAGCAGGAGGCTAACACTCAACATAATCATTCCATCATTAAAAGAAATCAGAGCACATGGTTGTGAATTCTGAACAATAACAATGGAATCTAGTGCTAGTGGTTCAAATATAAAACACAGTCATCTTATTGTTAAAGGAAGTCAGAGCATTAGATATGAATTCTGAGTATTAACAATAAGATATACTGCAAGTTATCAAAATAACATATAGATCAAGAAAGGATTAACTCCATGAGAACTCAGATATGTTCAAGAAAACCTCTCTGCATTATTGATTATAGTTCATAGCATAAAGCAGCAGTTGAGCCAAATAGTCTCCAACCCTTTTCTAATTCAACCTCTTGCTCTATATAAAGCATTTACAATTAGGATTCCATCATCCATCAAAAAGAGAATTCGAATTTTCCATCAGTGACACCTATTCTAACCATAAAACAAACTATTAAATGCAAATGACACCTAACTAGGAGTCCTAGAGACCTAATACCATTAGGAGTGTAACTCCTCATTATGATAAAAACAACCTTATCTAAACATTTAAGGCATTCTTTGACACCTAACACTCCATGAAGTCGAATTTGATTAAGCCTCCCACGTGGTAATGTGACTGTTGAAGACAAACCCTAGAAATTAGGGAACATGTTTCCCTGTTTTTAGGGTTTAGGATCCCTGAAAATGGCACGTGTGACAGAGCCTTTATCTCCACATCCATGACACATTTTTCAAAACTGAAGGAGGTTTTTATAGCCCATGTTGTCCAGAACAAAAACCTCTCCTGGTTTTTTAAAAAATTTCTCCAGCTGTCCAGAAACTGTCCTTGAAAAACACGTGGCAAACAGGAAAAATCTGTTTTCTGAAAGACTGCACCTACAACAGTTTTGTAGCGCACCTTTGGTCACCCTTTTCTCCCAGATCAGAATGAATTTGAAGAAACTGAAAGAGGTTTTTGTAGTGTATCATATTAGGAAGCCAAACCTCTTTCAGTTTGCAAAATGGAGTTCTCAGCTGCTCAGGAAAGCCTCTGTAAGTTGACTAGTAAAAACAGTTTTTCTCTGATAAAACAGGCTGCTACAGGGGTTTCGTACCGCACTGCGAAAACACCTAGTTCAGTGATTTCATAGATACTTTCAAAATTTCTCCAACATGATGTGATATATGACTTATAAACACCTGGTAAGACAAAGCTTAGAGACAAAGATTTTTCAGTGATAACAATGGCTCCACTTGGGATAGTGTGCCCTTGTGGTACACTAAGAACTCGCAGGTCCAGTGCCTTCTCCTCTTATGATAAATGGAAATCTGCTTGACAAGCATCCCCTTCAAGTTTCTTGGGCCTTCACCTCGGGATTGAACTTGATGATCACTGTATGAAAAAGGAATCTACATCTACTAAAAAAAAATAATGCTCAGTCAACCTTGAGCTTATTTGTATATTCCTACCTACCTACCCTATCCATTTCAAACTTCTTTCAGCTCAATCAATGTGAAATTTCCAATGTAGCCAGTCATTTGTCTTATCTGATATTTGAGTTTTTTGACTGCATTGGAGTTCAGAGCCGTTATGATATTGTGATGACCACTGCCACTGAAATAGCTTCTGATTTTCATAGGAAAACTGAAACACTGGAGAGTAAAACTCTTCCATGCATTTAGCTATAGGATCCCAGAATGCATGATCAACTTGATGATTCTTGTAACTTTCTGGTTCTGCAAACTGATCTTCAACAACAACATACAGTTCCTCAATCGTGAAAGAGAAAGGAACCAACATTCTCTCCTTGTGTTCTGCCATAGAAATCTTCTGAAGATAATGATCATGATTATGAAAACTATATGCCTGAATTTGACCTTCTAAACCTTCAATGTCTTTCTCAATGTCCTCAGCAACTTCATCTAAAAATTTCATCTTATCTTCTCCCTTGCAGTCAAATGATTTTAGATATGAAGACAAGGACAAAGAAAAATTTTCACCTGTATCTCCATTACCATGATCATTATTCCATTGTTTGAAACCTTGAACTGAAGGAGAATTTGCCAACTCCTCTGATCTATCTATCCATTCGTCCACAAACATATACCAAAAGTCTTCAAATGACTTAATGGATTTGGCAGTAAAACTTTCAATCCACTGTTTACATTTCCCTTGAAATGAATCATAGAACAACATAATGCAAACATCCTCATGCTTAACTCTAAGAAGCTCAGCAAATTTACAGAAATCTAATATATGCTTCAAGGTTAAACTTAAATCTTCTCCGTTGAATTTTGGACCATTCCTTAGAAAATATGCATCCTTGGGAAAACGATTTGGGAAACCATGAATTCCTGAAAAATCTATGCATTCATACCTTGAAATAAGAATGGTAGCATCTGGGTCCTTCATAACTCCAGTGGAATCACCATGAACCTATGAATTTTGAATTCTTCAACAATGGAGTCGCCAAGGTAGATTTGCAGCCTCAAAAATTCTCCTGAGCTCCTGCTACCTTTAGAAGTTCAACTCTTTGATTTAGGGAATGAATAATCTTCAGACTCCCGACAAACGCACCAAAATGTTATCACAAAATCATGTACTGATGGCTGCTGATCAGACTATCTTAGTGTAACTATTTCAAACCAATCTTTTAGCTAAGGCTTAGCCTCCTCAGCCTGAGAGGGCTCTCTCAAAGGATTAATGATATTGATTGATGATAATATAGATGGCTAACTCTATCTTGGGTTTGTGTGTTTGTAGGTTGAAAAGATGAAGGCTTGCTACAATTGGGCTATGGAGTCAACAAGTCAATAAATTTAGTGGCAAGGTTTCTTGACATGAAAGCTGAGGCAAATGGGGTTTTCAAACAATTATAATTCACTCAAGGAAATAGGTCATCACAATAATTCATTACTAAAGGAAGTCAGAGCATAGGATTATGAATTCTGAGTAATAGTAATGAAATCTACTGCTGATAGTTCAAAGGTGATTTACTCACAAGATTATGGAAAGACACATTCATCTCATTACTAAAGGAAGTCAGAGCATAAGATTATGAATTCTGAGTAATAGAAATGAGATCTATTTCTCAACATAATCATTCCATCATTAAAAGAAATCAGAGCACATGGTTGTGAATTCCGAACAATAACAATGGAATCTAGTGCTGGTGGTTCAAATATAAAACACAGTCATCTTATTGTTAAAGGAAGTTAGAGCATTAGATATGAATTCTGAGTATTAACAATAAGATATACTACAAGTTATCAAAATAACATATAGATCAAGAAAGGATTAACTACATGAGAACTCAGATATGTTCAAGAAAACCTCTCTACATTATTGATTATAGTTCATAGCATAAAGCAGCAGTTGAGCCAAATAGTCTCCAACCCTTTGCTAATTCAAACTCTTGCTCTATATAAAGCATTTACAATTAGGATTCCATCATCCATCAACAAGAGAATTCGAATTTGCCATCAGTGACACCTATTCTAACCATAAAACAAACTATTAAATGCAAATGACACCTAACTAGGAGTCCTAGAGACCTAATACCATTAGGAGTGTAACTCCTCATTATGATCAAAACAACCTTATCTAAACATTTAAGGCATTCTTTGACACCTAACACTCCATGAAGTCAAATTTGATTAAGCCTCCCACGTGGTAATGTGACTGTTGAAGACAAACCCTAGAAATTAGGGAACATGTTTCCCTGTTTTTAGGGTTTAGGATCCCTGAAAATGGCACGTGTGACAGAGCCTTTATCTCGACATCCATGACACATTTTTCAAAACTGAAGGAGGTTTTTGTAGCCCATGTTGTCCAGAACAAAAACCTCTCCTGGTTTTTTAAAAAATTTCTCCAGCTGTCCAGAAACTGTCCTTGAAAAACACGTGGCAAACAGGAAAAATCCGTTTTTTGAAAGACTGCACCTACAACAGTTTTGTAGCGCACCTTTGGTCACCCTTTTCTCCCCGCTCAGAATGAATTTGAAGAAACTGAAAGAGGTTTTTGTAGTGTATCATATTAGGAAGCCAAACCTCTTTCAGTTTGAAAAATTGAGTTCTCAGCTGCTCAGGAAAGCCTCTGTAAGTTGACTAGTAAAAACAGTTTTTCTCTGATAAAACAGGCTGCTACAGGGGTTTCGTAGCGCGCTGTGAAAACGCCCAGTTCAGTGATTTCATAGCTACTTTCAAAATTTCTCCAACATGATGTGAGATATGACTTATAAACACCTGGTAAGACAAAGCTTAGAGACAAATATTTTTCAGTGATAACAGATAGTATGCACTGGCAAATGGATTAGCAGATGGAGTTCTCCCTAGTTGAGAGGGAGTGTTAAAATTGGAAACTAGGGCCAAACTGCATGTGGGTCTTCTTATTCATGGAAACTGATATTTTTCTTGGATTCCTCTCATCGAGAGGTGTAGGATTGATCTAAAGATCATCTGATTCCGACATGTATTCATGGAGATATGAATTTATTTGTGTTATGTGACAATTCGTCAAGGTCGGCCAGCAACCAAATTGACCCCACTTGTCGTCAACATTTTACTATAAATAGAGGTGGCTTTCAAGTCATTTAAACACATACACTCTTGTGATCTCCCTTCATTCTATTTTGGGTTTTTATGAAGGAGAGATCTAGAGGGATTTCCCTAGGATATACGTTGGCCTAATGATGCCCTAATCCGCAATAAAGGGAAGAAGCCTAGACCCTAACGCTACCATGGACAGCCCTAATTACAATCAGGGAGAATCCCTAGACGAGGAGGAGAAAAGGTCTTCTAGGAGTGCCTACGCTACCCTATATTACAGCCAATGAAGCCAACCCTATGGACGCTATCTTGGAGGAGGATTATCTCACTGAAGAGAAGCACCTACGCTGTCCTAAAGGAGGATCTCCTATGCAGTCCTAGGAGAGGGTTTAACGCAGGAAAGGAAGAAGATCTAACTACAACAAGCTTTAGCCCTAATATGTTGTCCTAGGCTGCAATCAATAAGGGTGTTATCTATGGTAAAAGGAGGCACCTATACACAGTTCTAAAGGAGAGAACTATACATTGTTCAAAAGACACCTAGCCGCAACCCTCAAAGGTGTTCTAATCCACTATTAAGGATGCCCCTCTCACACTGTCTAAAGGATATACGCAGCACCTTATGCTGTCCTAATTAGTTGACTGGTGTATCCTTTATTTGATGCCAATGAAGGTCTCCTATCACCGAGATTGTACGTTGTCTAAAGGAGGCCTTCAGAGAGGACCCTAATCACAGTTAAAGGAAACTCTAAGCATACCAAGGAAGCCCTAAATGCAGCATAGTAATGAAGTGTAGCAGTGTGATGAAGTGCGGCATAGTGATGAAGTGCATCATAGTGATTATGGGTGCAACATAGTGATGAAGTGCGGCACAGTGATGAAGTGAAGCATAGTGATGATGAGTGCAACATAGTAATGAAGTGCAGCATAGTGATGATGGGTACAACATAGTGATGAAGTGCAACACACTGATGAAGTGCAACATAGTGATGATGAGTGCAGCATAGTAATGAAGTGCAGCATAGTGATGATGGGTGCAGCATAGTGATGAAGTGCAACACAGTGATGATGAGTGCAACATAGTGATGAAGTGCAGCATAGTGATGATGGGTGCAACATAGTGATGAAGTGCAGCACAGTGATGAAATGCAGCATAGTGATGATGAGTGCAGCATAGTAATGAAGTGCAACACAGTGATGAAGTGCATCATAGTGATGATGGGTGCACCATAGTGTAGAAGTGCAGCACAGTGATGAAGTGCAACATAGTGATGGTGAGTGCAGCATAGTGATGAAGTACAACATAGTGATGATGGGTGTAACATAATGATGATGGATGCAGCATGGTGATGGAATCACTTTGGAGAATCCATTGAAGAATGAGATCTGATAAGTGTGCCTTCACCTGAGTTCAGATCTACAGTCCTTGTCATTAGAACTAGTGTGTCATCTTCATGGTGAAGATCTCAGATGTTTGATCTTTTATCTTGTCAAGTCAAAGTGTTGAATTTTGATATATATGTACTCTCTCTCTCTCTCTCTCTCTCTCTCTCTCTACTGAACTATTGAAAATACAAGACGATTTTATCAAGGGTTTCCCCACATTGGGGTTTGTCCCTGGCTGGCACCACATCTTGTGTCCTCTTGTCTTGGCTTGTTTTCTGCGATCTATGTTTATGTTCTATCTGCACTTTACTATGATATTGATGTGATTGCTAATCTAGAATTGATATTGAGCTAAATGAAAAATTCAAGTAAATTGCTCTAAGCATTGAACATACCTAAAATTTAACAGAAAAGGAATAGTGTGAGCTCTACCCTCCTAATTAGCCACCACGAGGTTCTTGAGCACTTGAAGATCCATCACATCAAAAGGAACATTTACAGGTGCCAACCTTGATGAGCTATAAACTACTTCATCCTAAGGGGTAAATTAAATTCTATACCCTAAAGAGCAAGCTTTGATCCTTGAGCTATGCACCATAACACAAATCATTATAAAAAAGAAGTAAAAGACATATCAAAGGGGTGGGATTAGACTATGTGGAGTAACTCTTTCATCCATGATTGCTCCCTCCATTACATCTATACACTCAGGATGTGGACTCCCATTTGTTGGTACCTTGACCATGGCACTTGGCCACGAAGTCTTTCCACTTAATTTCCATTCACTTACAACAAAACCTATTGGTTAAATGGTTAAACTTGTAAATTCCACCTCCCCTGAAGGGTTGGAAGCATCTAATAGGGTTTACTACATAGCCACCCCTACAAAAGTAGGGAATAGATTTATGGGACTTGGTCTAGTTAGATATTAAAAGTTGATCTCAATTTGAAGTATTAATATGTCATTAACACTTGAGTACGGTCCACTTAGATGCATTTATGGTCATAGTCTCTAATGAATGGTTGCTTTCACTTGAGTTTGATTTGTTTCTTCCAAGTGGTATAGAGTAGTAGAGGCCTTGAGGGAACCCTACTCCACATGATTCTTGATCCATGTTACTAAACACCAGTCCCATGGGAGAATTTTCTCTTAATATTTGTCTTCAGCCGACAACCAACAACCCTTGACTGCCACCAACATATCTGATATTGTGCCCGATGTCTCCTATCCCTGATCTAGTCATATGTCCCCTTGCCCATCTGTTGAGATTGTATGTTTGAAGGCGGGCCATCCAATCCTAAATGTATGGTTTTTCATTATGCAATCTGGTGTTTATGCTTGTTTTTCTTGGGCACAATTGGGTATGGATTACTAGGTGACTTGGAAAAAGGAATGGATTTGACTGTCGTCTTGTTCCCTCACCTTAATTGGGGTGTTAATCCTCATCCCTAGTCCTGTGTGACCTCCCTTATTAGCTTATAGCTTTAGGACAAGCACTACTTTGGAAACCCCAATTATGGTAGCACGGTCCCATTTCCCGTTCCACATTTTTCACTCCGCTTCGCACATTACATGCCCTATTTCATCATCTTCCGTCTCTAGGACCACAAGGCTCAGGTACACCCCCTCCCCTTGCCCACATGTCTCGGTCGGTTTGGAACCTAGAGGTTGATGTAGCTAAAAAAGAAGGATAAAAGCATAATATGGTGACATACAAAAGGAAATAATACCATAGAATAAAAGATGGTCGAGACAATAAAATTTAGCATGTGGGAAAAATCTAAACATGAGCTCTACCCCTTATCATTATGGCCATCACGTTGGTTCCTAGAGCCCCTATGATTTCCCCTTGCATCATTAAGGAACCCATGTATGTCCCAACCTCTAGTGGGCGATGAACTACCCACCTTAAGGAGATAATCACTGCTATATCATACACATCACGCTCTCATTCCCTGGAGCCCCGAGCAGTAAAATAGAGAAAAATAAATAAAAGGAAAAAGACAAATGAATAAGGGTGGAAAACAAAGGTTGGGGTAACTCATGTACCACGATTTCTCTCTCCTGCATTCATACCCCCTTACATGTGGGCTTCCTTCATCATTACCACCCTTGAGCCCATGGCATTTGGTCTTGAGACCCCTATGTCCCAATCCACCTCATCATCATCACACTTGGATATCTCTCTCTTGAGAAATTTGCACTTTTTATTGGATGTCTATAGGATTTCTTTTGATGCACTTCAATATTTTTGGGAGCTGAAATCTTGTTCTTTCTTGGAGCCGCTATCTTGATCTTGGATTGGATATATCTCTTGCTATCTTGTAAGTTCTTTTGTTAAAGATTTTTCATGTAATAATGTCTAATGTGTGGAAATATTGTAACTAGATATGTTCTGCTTTTGCCCTAATAATTGAATATCATTGAAAAGATTGTTGAATTGCAAATTTGTGCACGTTACTCATAGATTAGCAAGTAGATGAATGTTCATAGTGGATTAAAACTTGTTCTTCTTCCATAAAATTTTAGTGATCTTGGGTGGGTAAATGCTAAAGAATGATATCTAGAGCATCACAATTTACCCTCCTTGATGACAAATTTTAGCCGGATTTCGAATCACATAGACTCCATATCCCAAGGATAAGGAATTTATCCAAGAAAATTTGGTGGTCACCCTTCTTTTACCTCTCTTTTTCTCCTCAAAAATTTCAGCCTCTCTCCTAGATGGCCTAGCTAGGGCTGCATGTGAGTTCCTTTAGAGGATTTTTTCTATTCCAATTGGACAAGCTACTACCTTGGTGTCTCCTCTAGGAATCTATAAGGTTTCATGCAATTCCCACAGTTCATCTGAGATAAAAATGAAGCCCTAGCTCGGTCTTTGAATGCCCATCTTGAACGTCATAATGAGAGGTCTTCTTGAGGGTTTTCACACATAGTATTCGGTGGAATAAATCATTTAAAAAACCCTTTCCCTACACTACCTTGACCTACTGAGCTCATTCAAGGGTCTCCTCCCACGATTATTTGTAAACCCTAGGTCTTGTGTGGTCCCATTCTAGGCTTCTCAAGGAGAGCGAGAGCTTATATAAAGGCATATAATCATCATACAAAGCTTCTTGATAGGTCCTAATCATCTTTGGAACCTTGATCTCAGGCACTCTTGTCATTTTTGAATATAATTAACCCTAGGCCTAGGTCTTTCTCATTGGTATTTTTTGGAGACCCTTTATCTTCTCTAGAAGCCTTGATCCCCAATTGAGCCTCTCCTTTGAATGGGCCTTGGAAATCACTAAATACCTTATCATTGATCCCATCATTTTAGGTGATCTCCCTTATACCGGGACTCCTCTCATCGGTGAAAATCTGTAAAGAGTAGGGGACACTAACTGAGGTGCCAGTAGGTCTTTATCCCATTGTTGTCGCTTGGTCCACTAGTCGTCCCTTAGGTACCCTTCCTAGTACCCCTGCTATATTGTGTGGCAAAAGTCCATACGTTTTATTCCAGAGAGCATGATGACTTAGGAAATGCAGTATTTCCCACTTCTAGCAAAGCGTTGTGCCTCTTGATGACTTGAGCAATTGAGACACATCTTGGAGCATCCCAAGGGACTAGAACATTGAGCTTCTCTATCCTAGAATCAAGGATTCTTGAGGATGTACTAATGGACCTGAAATGCCCCAAGGCTGGCCTTGAAACTACTTAATGGGCATGCCATGATCTAGGGCCCAGATGAGGATGACCATCCTTAGGATGATTGAGGAGGGTTTGTTGCACCAAATGGAGCCCTGTCATCAGAGAAAGGAGGCACCACGTTGCTTGACACCATGGAAGAATCCATTACTACCAAATGAATATAGGAGAGATAAAAAACAAACAAAAGTAGAGTAGGAAGGAGTTCTTCCCCAATTAGATCATCAAGGATAGGAATAGAAAGGAGAAAGTGTCTATGAGGATGGAAAGTGTGACTAGGAGTGCTACCAATTTTTTAAGAACACTAAATATAAGAGGCCTAAGTTGGAACCACAATGGTTCTGTTGACCACTACGTGTCAACGACCCATAACAGTACACCCCCTTTTTTGCAAAAGGGATAGCGCCTGATCGATGTGTCCGTGTCGTCCAGCTATCATCATCAGCCTGATTATCATGTTATAATGTAAACCCATTATGCATATATGTAATGTAAATAATCTGAGCAGATTTGTGTCATGTATGTAATTGCCTAGGTAAACCTATTTTCTGGT
Organism: Pinus taeda; assembly: GCA_000404065.3. Taxonomy (NCBI): domain Eukaryota; kingdom Viridiplantae; phylum Streptophyta; class Pinopsida; order Pinales; family Pinaceae; genus Pinus; species Pinus taeda. Next base: position 64,805 of record APFE030376324.1, on the reverse strand, counting down.
AACGATCTACATTCCGGGAGGTTTTTTGTCTCACCGATCCATTCTCGGATGGTTAGCAGAGTTTTCCTTCAACCTTACCCCAAATCCGGAATTATTTTTGTCACCAAGATCTTAGGCGAGTCCTAGTGTTATAGATCGAGTCTGTGTAAAAGTTATTTGGGAATAATCCTAACTATTTGGTTAGGTTATTTTATTACAAGTTGCTTAGTCTGCTGGATTATATTTGTGTCGCAGAAATGGGTAGTTTGTGAGGGTATTTTTCAAATGGGTTTCCCCCTTGAGATGTAAAAAATGTAAAAAATCATGATGTAAATTGTCTTGAGGGTTAGAAAAATAATTTATCCCCTCATAGGTCCTAGGTCCTAGGTAAATTTAAATTTTCCAGAGGTAAAATTCGTAGGTCCTTTAAAAAATTAAATCTTAACAGGTCCAGGGACTAAGGTTAATTGATTATTTTGCTAAATTTTATGCCTTGGGTCCCTGGGGTTAAGTCAAAGTCAAAATTTTGAGGAAATTAATGCCAAATTTTAACTTTTGAATTCATTAAAATGCATTTAATTGTAAAATTCAAAATTTCCTCAATATTTAAAATTTCGACGGATGGGATTAAAATAAATTTTGATCCTCATCAACGGTCGAGATCACTTTGACAAGGATCACTCGAACTAGCCGTCGGAAGATTTATCTTTAAATAGGAGGTCATTTGTCAGTTGAAATCATTCGATTTTTGAGTCATGTGCTAAGTGAAAGCTCTCTTGTAATTTTTTTTATGAGCAATAAAGGAAGACTTTGGGGTTAATTTCTGTTGGTGTTACTCTTCGTGGAAATGTTGTAAGATATGTTATTTTCATGCATAGATTTCCTTTTAGCCATTGATGATAGCTTTATGAAGAGTGATTTAAGCATAGGTATCTTGCTTGACCACTGGGGTTTGAATGGTAATTTAAGTTCTGAATATAATGGCAGGTATCTCTATTAAATCTGAATTTTATTATCATTTTATTGCTCTATGTTAATGGTTGAATTGAGTTTTGCAGGGGATTCTTGAATTTTAGATCATCGGGCGTTCAGGGAAGTTTTCAGTTGGACCAACCAACTCCCGATTAGTATTTTCTGAAGAGCCCAGTTTGATTGAATCCTGGGCTTATCATAAGGAGTTTCATTGTTGATGCATGAAGGGTTTTGGACAAAGCACCTCGTTTAAATTTAAAATTTCAAAAAAAATTATGTGCTAAATCGATAAATCTAGCTTTTAAGAGCCTTAGATTATCAAATCTGGGAGCGGAGTTGGACTCACACTCGCTAGATCTGGTAGATATGCTACTCCCGTGCATAGATCTGTAATTTTTTTTATTTTTCTGACTAAGTTTTTTGGGGTTTCAGTTATATTTGGGTTCTAGGTGTTTGTGTTTTCAGGAATAAGTTGCAGATTTGAAGACAAAGTTTGATTTTGAAGCTAGATCTAGGCCCTGGAAGGTAAGATTTGGCCTCAAAACCAGTTTCTGCAGGGGCATTATTTTTGTAGTTCAAGGGTTTCTTAATTTTTTTTTTAATCTGGAAATTTTATAAGGGTTTCAAAGAAATCTGAAGCAGAGTGATTTAAAAAATTTAATTAAGATTTCTAAATTTTTTTTTAGAGGTTTTGGTGGAAGTTCTGGGCCACCATCGGCTGCCTGTGGTTTCCTGAACAGAAAAATTTCAAATTTGTTTCTACTGGGCTTTCTGGAAAATTTCAAAATTTTTATTGTCTGCGTTTGGAGAATTTTTGGGTCTCTTTACCCCTGCCTGCCTTGCTCCTTGTCCCCATCGATTGCAGATCTCCTCATCGACCCTCAACCCTTTACGCAGCTTCCTTTTGCTCCATTCAGTAGAGCTGCAAACCCTTCTCCAACTACCTTTCTCGTCTTGCATCACTCTCCATCCATCTTCTCACTCTGTCCACATCGAGCGCCACCTCTCCACGTTGCATTAACCTTTCTGCTGTCAAATCCATCCACGCTACCCACAACTCATCCCTCACTACTCCTCTCTGCCTGCGTGTAGCTTCAGCTTGGTAAACTCTCCATTGTGAACCTTCAACGTTGCCATAGCTCTGCTGTCATCCCTTTCTCCCTCCATGCAAACCTGCATCTCTGCTTCGCTGCCGATCCATCCCGACGCAACAAGTTGCTCCATTTCCTCACGCAGCTGCCCATTCCACGCAGCAAGCTGCTCCATTTCCTCACGCAGCTGCCCATTCCCCGCAGCAAGCTGCTCCATTTCCTCACGCAGATGCCCATTCATTGTTCCTTACCCTCGATCTCCTACTACTGCTTCAATCCTTCCTCTGCGCGTCTAGTCCCATAGCTCCTCTCACTTGCTATCCAAGCCGCCTAGAACCTGCAAAAGACAAATAACAAAATGCTTTTGATTTCTTCTTTTTATTATGTATGACTGTTGGCTTATGTTAGGAGTTAGGGTTATATTTTAAATTTCAATTTTGTTTTTATATTTTCCTCTTTTAGAATTAAGGCATTATTTTGTAATTCATGATTTTTGTTTTCTATTTTTTTATTTCAAAACTCTAAAACATAAAAATTTAATTCTTTAACTTTGGCTCTTTTTATATTTTCGAATTTCATTTTCATTTTTCTTTTCTTAAAAAAAAAATTCCTAAAAATTATAAATATCTAAAAAAGCCTAAATAGTTTATGCAGCTAGGGTATAAATCGAAATTAATTTTCATACTTAAAGATTTTTTTTTTAAATTTTTATGTGGCCTTTGGCCCATTAAAAAAATTAAAAAAACTATTAAGCAAGTTCGATATGTTTTAGTCACTTTTAAAATTGAAAATATTTTATTGATCATTTACTACATTTAGTCTTGCTTAGCGTATTGAAAAATTCACCTAAGGAATAATTAAGTTGTCAAATTTAAAATTTCTTCTTGGTGTCTTTTTGTGCTAAGGCTAAGATTTGAAAGAAAACTTTTGTGGTAACAGCATTTCCTTTTCACTATAGTTAAATGTGCTTAAATTTTTATATCTAAAGATTAACTATTGGAAAGTGGTGAATTTCCTAGATTTGGGTCACTAAGCATAATCATTTAATTTTTAGGGCTAAAATGCTTAGCATTTAAATTTCGTGGTTGTTTTGAAGTATTTGGATCTCTAGAAATTTAATTGCTAGAACATTGTGCATCTGTTGAATATCTTGCATCTATCTATATTTATTGCTTGGATTATTTAATTCTCATTACATGCTAGACGTTTTGCAAATATTTTCAAACGATTGTTAAAGATTTTATTGTGGAATTGCAAATAGATTTCATTTTCCTAAGCAACAATAGCTAATCAATTACTTGGTTTTCATTTTACCTAGCAAGATCATTAACTCCATAAGGCACTGGCATTAATCATTTAAATCTAATCAAATTCTAGGTCTTGCTAAGCCTTAATCAAGTACTTGATCGCCTCGTTGTGTCTCCTGAACTGGTTGGTTCCCAACCAGTTCTTATTCATTCCATTTTTTCATAGGGTCTACTCCCCTTAACCTGCTATAGGGAGACGGCTTAAACGGAGAGATTGGGGATCAGGGTTACAACCCCCAATCTGAGCGTTGTCACGGTGCCTAGACACTTTGTTCAACAACATGTCCCCTTCTGAAATGGGGATTCATTCAACTTGGTTAACAACATTAATTATGGAAATCTTATGATGTAGTATAATCGTCAAGCCACTAAACAAAGGTTATGAGTATAAAGCAAGGCCCTCCCTAAGAATTCAATGGATAAGGGACAAAGAAGAAGAAAAAGAGAAAGAAACCATTCAAGGGCATGGAAATGCAAGAGGAGGGAGAGGTTCGGTACAGAGTGAAATGAAGGGCGCGTACTTTTCGTTCGAGACACAAAACTTGAATAGGGAAGGAATGGAGGAGGGTGTTAAATCAAAGGGGAGTAAATACCATGAAGGGTATCTTTTCTTTAGAGAGTATGGTCAATCCTTTGCATTGTAGATCTTGCACTCAAGTCTTTTTCATTAAAAGTTTCGCTCTTGTGATAATTACACCACTTTTCAATATTTCTAGGGAGGTTGTCGATTGAGAGAGGAGGTACTTGAGAAGTTTCAGACTCCCCATGAAATTGTTTAGGACGAGGAGAAACAAGGAAAACATCATATGTTTCATTGAAAGGGAGGTTTAAGAGGGTAAAATTGACATATCTTGAGTGAAGGGAGAATAGATATGAATAGGCAAGAAGCATGTGATGGCCATCATGACATCAAGCCTATCAAAGTGTGTAATGTCCCCAATTAAATTAATTTTGCTAAGATGAATTTCTATTTTTGTAATTGGGTGTTGGGAAATATTTTGGCATGTAAACTTAGGAAAATTGGATTGAGGGAGTGCCCACTTGATTTTTGGAGAGATGGAGGCCACCAACATTAGGGAAAAGGAAAGATTAAATTGCTAGTGGAATGTGGGGCCCACATGAAGTATGCACTTGGGGAAGAAGGAATTCGAAATTCCTTGAGGCAAATCGAATTGGTGGAGGGACCCACAAGGAATGCATGACCAACAATTATAAAAGGAAGGAATGAGGAGAAATGGGGGCCTTTTGTCTATTTGAAAAATCAATTTGCCTTAGTTGTTCAGCTGAGCCAATATTGTGTTGTTTAGCACAAGAGCTTCCCAAGGAGTGAAGCTCACCCTTGCTTTGGTGGACTTCGAGTGCCAGACCTAGGAGGGATTCTACTTCATCTCAGTTCTTAGCATGGGCAGGGAGTTGAGTTACAACAGTTGTAAATCGAGTACTAGCAGTAGGGGGAGTATCAAAAGCGCAGGGATTGCGCAGTCACAGTGTGAGAAACTCCGGGAAGTTAGGGAGACAGAAGCATCCTTTCATCATTTTTAGGAGTATATAGGGCAACTATAGACAAGAGGGCCATCCTACATGCAACTCTCATTTCATCACATGCAAGACTGCATTATCTCCTCCATGACTGCGCAGTGATTAGGGTGACTCTTTGGTGCAGCAGCATCCGGGGGAGTTTGGAGCTAGGGTTCTGGGAGATCATTTGGAGGGCCATTTGAGGAAGATTGTTGGAGTTGGAAGAGCAGAGATTGACAGGATCAGTCACAGCAACAGAATTCGAAATTGGAGGAGGGTCAAGCTGTGAAGGGTCAATTTTTGAAGGTTGGAACCAAGGGAAACCCTTTCTGGGTTTCTCTGGGTTTTGGGTAAAGGATCACACTCCTAAATTCTTACAATTTTCTAGGCACTCTAGAGTGGGAAAATCTGGGGTCGAAGTCAAGCAATAGTGTAGTTTTGGAGTAGCAGTGCAATTTTATGGAGGAACTAGATATTGCAGCTATTGGGCTTACTTGTACTCATCACTTGGTTCTTGTAGCTTGCCTTGTGAAAGCCCAAGTGCACTTACTCCAACTCTTTGTACCACAAGATGATATTATTAATAAAATCTTGGCCAGTGTGGGGATTTGCAGAAATTTTCTGGTTCATGTGTATTTGTTTCTGATTTTTTTTGTGTTATTGTATTTGCATGTCTTTTTTATCATTGCAAAATTTCCATTAGGAATATTACAAAGTGTCACCTTGATCCTATTAATCTACAACACTTTTAGGTGACCTATACTGGTAAACCTCTTGTGTGGTGAAATTGCACTAAAGAATAGGAGGTGGAGTGTTGAGGTGATAGTGGAATCCACCTCATTGTTGTGTCTTAGTCTGGTTTTTGTCTTGTGAGGCCTCTCACGAGGCATGCTGGATTTCGAGGCAACATGAACTCCTAAAGCTGGTACAAAGATTGTGGTATCTTCCATGAAGCAAATCTCCTTCCATGTCCTCTCTTCACATGCGCCTATTAATTGATAGGTCATCCTAAGAATTGTTCTTCCCCTTAGGTTGAAGCACCTAATTGGGCCTTTGGATAATCCTCCCTTCTATAAGTGTGGTAAGTTGTTTACAAATCATCAGCTAGAAAGACATTTGAAGATAATGCTTGTGTGAAGTACCTTTTTTCCTTTAGCATTAGATATGGCCCACTATAATACTTGTATGGTTGCTAAACCTATGATGATGATCTCACTTGATTTTGATAGTGTATTTTAGATGTTTCTTTCTAGATACATCGAGTGGGCTTCGGTGGCTTCGAGTGCCAACCCTAGGAGGGATTCTACTTCATCTCAGTTCGTGGTAGCAGCAGGGAGTCTTGTTACAACAGCTGTAATTCGAGTACCAGTAGCACGAGGAGTAACAACAATGCAAGGATTGCGCAGTCATAGCATGAGGCACTCCGAGAAGTTGGGGAGACAAGAGCATCCTTTCATCATTTTCAATAATATATAGGGCAGCTACAAATAACAGGTCCATCCCACACGCAGCTCTCATTTCATGATTCATCACAAGCAGGACTGCGTTATCTCCTCCATGAGTGCGCAGTCATTGGAGTGAGACTCTTTTGGGCAGCACCATCTGGGGGAGGTGGGAGCTAGGGTGCTCGGAGATCATTTTGAGGGACATTTGAGGAGGATTTCTGGAGTTGGGAGAGCAAAGATTGACAGGATTAGCCATAGCAACATAATTCAAAATTGGAGGAGGACCAAGTTGTGAAGGGCCAATTTTTGAAGTTTGGAACCAAGGGAAACCCTTTCTGGGATTTTCTGGGATTTGGGCAAGGATCACACTTCCAAATTCTTAGAATTTTCTAGACACTCTAGAGTGGGAAAATCAGGGGTCGAAGTCAAGCAACAATGTAGTTTTAGAGCAACAACGTAGTTTTCTGGATGAAATGGATATTGCATCCATTGGGCTTACTTGCACTCATCACCTGGTGCTTGTAGCTTTCCTTGTACAAGCCCAGGTGCACTTACTCCAACTCTTTGTACCACAAGCTAATATTATTAATAAAATCTTGGCCAGTTTGGAGATTTGCATAAATTTTTGGTTCATGTGTATTTGCTTTTGAAAATTTCTGTGTTATTCTATTTGCATGTCTTTGTTATCATTGTAAAATTTCCATTAGGAATATTACAGTGGTATCAGAGCATGATATTGGCCAACTATGGGGAAGCCAGCAAGATCATGGAGTATTTGGCCATGCATTCATAGTAACTGGTGAATTTATGTGCACTCATATGACACCGAAAGGGAAGAGTACACAAGGGATCATGGAGGAGCTGATGAGGGAGAATAGATTTTTGAAGAGGCAAAACCAACAAGTCCTAGAGAGGATGCAACAAATGATGGGGACGTTGATACATAACCAGTAGAGAAGCCACACACATGCACACTCAGTTCAGCAGAACAATACCCATGGCCAGCCCAACCGACCTACCATGCCTCATTTTCGGGGTGAACTAGAGACGGAGAGGGACCCAGACACCTTTGCAGGTTTGATGAGGCCCTCCATGGATAGGATTGATGAGTATGGGGCATTGGACCCAAAGATCAGGAGGGCTTTCTCATTTGAGGAGCATAGAGGAGGACAGTTAGAGGATCAGACTGAGAGGCACTTTTGTTGGTGGAGACCTGTCTTTAGATATCAAGAGCCTAAGGAGGTGATTGAGAATGAGATTGTGCACACACAAGAGTGTGAGGAGCATGTCGATGTGTCTAGTGTGACAGAGGAGTCACCCTTGTTAGAGATCCCTTTGGTAGCCTCGGTTGACACCCTAGTGGAGAGAGTAGAGAATACACTCAGAGGGTCATTTGTTGATGACGAGCGACCCATGGATGAGATGTCATCCATAGCTGAGGGATCCATTGATGAGGTGTCTAGGGCCATGTCCGAGTTTCTAGGTGATAGAAGCACACAAGAGGTCGATGAGGTGTCGGGAGACATATCCACCTTTGATGATTAATCGATAGGTATAGAGGCATTTGTGACAGATTTTCCAGATGATAGCTACCTATTGCTGATTTTTGAGGATGTTATGCATGATGAGCTATCTTTGGAGCGATAGTTAGTGGCTCATGTTGAACCCATGGTGTAGGAGGATGAGAAACCATCCTTAGAGTTAGTCATTGATGAGGAGCAATCAGATGCATCGAAAACCACTAGAGATGTCATCCTTTCAAACGACAGTCTCCTTTAGGCATATATCGATGAGGCTTGTAGCATTATTGGGCCACCTCTGCATGTTGGTGAGAGAGAGGCCGCATTACTTAGGCAACTTACATGGATTTTCCAGACTAGTGAGATGGGGCAACACGAGTTGTGTAGGGTGTAGCATTCGCATGATGAAGGACATGTTTTGTATATTGTTGTTCATGCATTGGATCCCTCTTTCAGGGTTGGATGGCGAGAGATATTGAGTTGGTATTTGGTGAAGCGGGCTAGGAGGTTAGATGCATCCATGGCCACAGTTCAGCAGAGGTTGTAGATTACGAAAGGGGCTCGATGGCTAGACTATTGTTGGGATCCAGGTGGGATTCTCCATCACATCATGGAGTTGGTAGGTGATGGTAGTAGCTGCGCGATGGAGTCGGTGGTTGGGCTCACACACCTTTTCATATCCCCTTCAGATTTCCTGAAAACACTAGTGATAGGATGGATTGACAAAAAGTAGGCAGATTCCATGAGTTGTCATGGCATGTTGGTCTAACATGGGATTATAGGATGATTAGACCACTGTGGCAGGAGTTGGTAGGAGGAGGTGGCATCATCAGGCCACCGGAAAGTGCATCATATGGAGACAACGCTCTCATTTATGTATTTGGCACGAGATCTACTGAGGTTCGACATGGTAGTGTTATTCCCGATTGCATGTGAGGAGTTGGGCCACATAGGTGTACTTAGGCAGATGAGGAGGTGTAGATCACATCATGGTGGATGTACTAGCAGAGTGGTGGATGCATGGGCACATATGGGATGCCCTATGGTACATGGTGGCATGGCATTGAATATTTGTGTTTCAACTTGTCATGAAACATTGGATTCTCAAAGAGATTGATACAACTCTGATTATTGTACCAAACACTAGTCGCCTCCATCCTCTGCCTGAACAAGCTTACCAGCAACTTCTGAGGCCATATAACTTCGCACATAGTCGTGCTTGCTGCCATAGAATCTGCTTTTACAGGGCTCAATGCTACTGACTTTTGTTTCCTACCACACCAGGGAACCATTCCTGATCCAATGTTGAAGCAGTACCTAGAGGTACTTTTCCTGTCCACTGAACTACCTACCCAATCTGCACTTATGTACCCACATAGTCTAACGTCATCCCTTCGGGTATATTTCAACCCATATTCGATTGTGCTACACACATACCTCAAAATGTGCTTTGTTGTTGTCCAATTTACCCTCTTCGGTTCCACCATAAACTAACTAAGGGTATTGACCGCAAAGCTGACATTTGGCTTAATTTTGACCAGATACATGAAAGAATCGATGAGTTGTCTATACAAGTTGGGGTCAACACCCTTGTCATCTGATGCATCTATTTTCTTCCAGTTGGTGATCATGGGCATAGACATGGGTCTACAATTCTGCATTTTGAATCTCTTCAAAATATTTGTAGCATGTCTTCCTTGCCCAAGGAAGATCTCCCCATCCTTCTTCCACACTTCCAATTCTAGGAAATAGTGCATCAACCTCAAATCCTTCATATCAAACTTTGTTGTCAGGTTCCTCTTGTAGTCCTCTATGAGCCTTGATGATCCTGTCAAGAAGAGATCATCCACATACAATACTAGGAAGAGTGGATCACCCTCTACCATCAAATAGTAAAGGTTGGGATCTGCATCACTTTTGACAAATCCCATCTGCTGCAAGTAGTTCTCAATTCGACCATACCATGCCCTAGGAGCCTGTTTGAGACCATATAGAGCCTTCTTCAACTTACACACATGAGTGCGCCTCTCATGAGTTTTAAATCCCTTTGTCTGTTCTACATACACTTCTTCCTCTATCACCTCGTTCAAGAATGTTGTCTTGACTTCCATCTGGTGAATCTGCCACCCCATCTGAGCTGATAGGGATATAACTGACCAAATAGAAGTGTATTTGGAAACTTGGGCAAAGGTTTCCTCATAATATATCCCTTCTTTCTATGTATACTCCTTTTCCACGAACCTAGACTTATACTTCTCCATGTTGCCATCTGCAACGTACTTGATCTTGTAGATCCAATGAGAACCTACAATTGACCTTTCATACGGTCTAGACACTACCTACCAAACATCACTCACCATGATATAGTTTTGCTCCTCTACCATGGCCTCTACCCACACGTGATGTTGTGCGGCCTCCTAAAAGCTATAAGGTTCTGCAACTTGAGCTACCAATGCGTGGTACCTGTCAGGTTTTCTGCGCTGTCTCTTGTTTGTGCTAGGAGTTCCAATAAACTCCTCTGCATCTCTTAATGTCTGACGAACTTCTCTATTGGCTCGACCACTATTGGTGGGAGGTTCAACTAGCTCTTCATCTTGCCTCTGTTACTCCATCTGCTATGAACTCACAGATCTCCCGCGCCTGAGGAAATGCTGGTACTAGTTACTGCACTAGATCCCTATGACTGTCCTGTTGACGGTCCCACTGGCTGCCCCTGTAGTTTCCCCTATTGTTGGACCAATGGAGCTTCTACTAGTTGATTCTGATCTCCTGTAGGTATCTCACAAGATCTCTTTAAATCTCGATCCCCCATGAACTTCACGTCTCGTCTCACCACAATATTCCTATTGTTGGGAATGTAGATATTGTTTCCCTTTGAGGTTTCACTATACCCAACGAGAAAATCCTTCTCTGCAGTTTGATTCAATTTGGTGTGCTTCTCATCTAACATATGACAATAAGTGATGCTTTCGAAAATCCTTAAGTGACTAACTTCTGGATTCTTCCCAGTGAAGACTCCTTCTGGCGTTTTCTTCCCCAATGCCCTATGAGGAGTCTTGTCTTGAATATACACTGTTCTACCCATAAGAACTTGGGAAAGTTCTGGTCATATAACATTGCTTTTGTAGCCCCAACTATAGTTTTGTTTTCCGCTCTGCTATCCCATTCTGTATGGACTGTATGGAGAATTTTTCTCTTAATATTTTTCTTCAGCTGACAACCAATAGCCCCTGACAGCCACCAATGTAGCCAATATTATGTCAGATGTCTCCTCTCCATGATCAAGTCATATGTCCCCTCGCTCATCTTTCGAGATCGTTATTGTACTAGATCCGTGTGACTCTCCTTCTGGCAATGCCACTAGCTGCCCCTGTGGTTTCCCCTGCTGTTAGACCAATGGAGCTTTTGTTGGCTGATTTTGATCTCATGCAGGCATCTCACGAGATCTCTTGAAAGCTCTATCCTCCATGAATTTCACGTCTCGTCTCACCACAATCTTCCTATTGCTAGGAATATAGATCCTATATGCTTTTGAGGTTTCGCTACACCCAACGAGAAACCCTTTCTCTACAGTCTGATCTAATTTGGTGCACTTCTCATCTGGCACATGACATAGGTGATGCTTCTAAAGATCCTTAAGTGACTAACTTCTGGCTTCTTCCCGGTGAAGACTCCTTCTAGCGTTTTCTTCCCCAATGCCCTATGAGGAGTCCTATTCTAAATATACATTGTTGTGTTACATGCTTCTACCCATAGAAACCTGGGAAAGTTCTGGTCATATAATATTGCTTTTGCAACCCCTGTGAAAAATCTATCATTGCAGAAACTAATTTACTTTTCCTACTTATTTCACCAGAAGTTATTCATGAAATTACTTCAACAAACATTAAAATAAATACTACTGCAAATATCACACCGTAATACAGAAAAAAACGTATGCACAAGAATCAACACATTGACATAGCTATTTTGGACTAATGTCCCCGGAAAAACCCAATGTGGGAAAACCGGTGCAGCAAGGGAGGATTTTATTATTCAACAATCTTCTAGTACAATAGGGTACCAAACTAGCTTACCCACAGATAGACAAAACTTCTTTTGAACCCAGCGTAGGCCCTACTGACCTCTGCGTTAGCCTGAAACCCTTTACATCAGCCTACTAAGGCTCTGCACAGCCTCTCTGGCCTTTTGCATGGATGACGCAGGTCTTGCCGACTGTGCACAGTCTCTGCTGCCTTTGTGTGGCTTCCTCTGGCCCTGCGTCTGATCCCTTCTACCTTTGCACTGATCTCCCATCTCTCTATTCCATACTTGCTGCCTCCTAACTGCTGTCCAGACCATTGGTTCAATTTCTCAACTAACCCCGCTCTAGAAATTGCACTGACTGGTCTCCCTCAATGTGTTCTCCAAGTGACCCTCAAGCCTCCTCTTATGCTTTTCTTGTGGACAGATCAACGGTAGAGATTAAGTTCCTAATCAATGGCTAACATTAGATTTGGCTTGATCCATATATGTTGGACCATTCTAACACAGTTTCATATTAATACACATTAATATTTTATTTTCCCTAAGTTTAGACTTAGGGACTCCATTAAAAATATTAATTATTTTAATATCTCCTGAATTGTTTAGAATCTTCCCAAACCCTTTCTTGGTATTGGAGATCTCATGTGCCCCAACCTCTCCATCAAATTTCATGGCTAGAGCACATCTGATGCTAGCCCAAATCAACACTCCCTCTTAGCAAGGACTGTGCTCTAATAATACTCCTCACTGAGTATCACCCTGATCATCTGGCATTGGTCCCTGTGCTAATGTTAAGCCTCCCTGCCCAACATCCTCTGCACTGCTGCATCCTGTACTGCTACCCATGACTCTGCTACTGCCACTGCTGCATCTATACAATAAATCCCTCTGCATCCGTGTTGTCGTTGGTCCTTTCTCCCAACATTGCATCCACACTGTAACTCCCTCTGCATCTGTGTTACCGCTAGTCCTTTCTCCCAACACTGCATCTGCACTACAACTCCCTCTTCATTCGTGCTACCAACACACTACTTCTGAAAGGGGTTCTTTATCATCCCCATCTTTTCCCTGAAGTAGTCAAATTTTGACTTTCCAAGGGCCTTGGTGAGAATATCTGCCACTTGTTCTCCTATAGGAGTGTAGCTCAATTGTACAGCTCCTCATTGGACACAGTCTCTGACAAAGTGACACCGGATATCAATATGCTTTGACCTCTCATGAAATACTGGATTCTCAGAGAGTTTGATGCAACTCTGATTATCACACATGATCCTGGTTGCCTCCATATTTCTTACGAATAGGTTCACCAGCAGTTTTCTAAGCCATATGGCCTCACACGAAGTTGTGCTTGTTGCCATATATTCTGCCTCAGATGAGCTCAGAGCCACAGACTTCTGTTTCCTACTGCACCAGGAGGTCATTCCTGATCCAATGTTGAAATAGTACCCATAGGTACTTTTCTGATCTACTGAACTTCCTACCCAATCTGTATCAGTAAATATTTGGTCTGGTAATGATCAGATACATCACGGACCCTATGAGTTGTCATTATAAGGTGGGATCGACATCCTTGTCTTCTGATGCGTCAATCTTATTCCAGTTGGTGATCATTGGCATAGCCATAGGTCTACAGTCTCCCATCCTGAACCTTTTCAGGATCTCTGTAGCATACCTCCCTTGCCCAAGGAAGATTTCTCCTTTCTTCTGCCAAACTTCCAACCCTAGGAAGTAGTGCATTCATCCCAGATCCTTCATATCAAATTCTGTGGCTAGATTTTTCTTGCAATCCTCAATGAGTCTGGATGATCCTGTTAGAAAGAGATGATCCACATATAATACTAAGATAAGTGGCTCGTTCTCTATGACCAAATAGTAGATAAGATAAGATAATATAATTTTATTAATGTCCAACGAATGACCACAAAGTAGGTCAAAGGGACTGTCGGTTACATAAGGGGGTCGTGCCCAGTAGGAGAACCAAACGGTCTCCTCAGAAAGACAATTACTGAAAGAAAGATAGGAAATAAAAACGGGGCGGGTCGGGAAGAGCGTATGGAGCTCCGATCCCGGCCACACCGACTGAACTCTAGACTGCGTCGCAGGATTACTGGTGAAGAAGACCCTGGGGACGCGAATGTGGGAGTCTGATTCTCCTAACATCCGAGGTCGAGAGAGGAGAACTGTGGGTAGTTTAGTAAGGTTTGCTGGTTTGAAACGGTAGGCTCCCATTATGTTGTCTCCGTGATCTAATGATCTTGGGCTGCCTCTCGGGGAGATGCCTAGTACGGTTTTGCTGCTGGGCCCTCGTAGGTAAGGGGATTCTCCTCTTAACTGAACAAGGGTTTGTCGATATGTGTGAGCTAGCTTGATCAGTATTCTCACTGGTTGATCTCTTAACCCCTCTGGTTGAGGGAAGTATGCTGAAGAAGGAGGTGATCTGGCGAGTAGTGTTGGGCCGGACGGGAGGCTGGAGGATATGTTCTCGATGCTTGAGAGTCTCCTGGATATAAAGTGCGACGCATCTCTGGTCCGTGTAGCTGAAGAAGCTGGAAAGGGTATGAGCCCCCCTGAATAGACAGTGAAAGCGACCCCTGATCTCATAATATATCGGACACCCAAAAATGAAGTGCCATTCGTTTTCTACCTCCTGTGTATGGCATAGCCGGCAAGTCCTGTCAACTCTATCTATCTGGTGGTCTGTCTCTACCCGAAGCTTGTGTGATCCAACTCTGAACTGTCCAAGAGGGATCCGAAGAGCATGCATCCAATGCCGAAGCGTGTACTGGGGGCGAACTATAAGCCCGTCTCTGATACTCAAGAAGTGATCTGCATAGAAAGCCATCTTTGGACGCAGTCCCCCCGGGGGGTCAATCCATGTGACCTGGATAAACTGTCTGTAGATGTCATCCTTGATGATTTTATTTAGTTCCTGCCTGGGGGGGAGTCCGCTGGGGGCGTTCAAGGAGTACCGAAAGGGGGGAGGTGATCTATATGGAGTCCCACTGCTTTGAGGAACTTTGAGACCCCTGTATACCAACATTTGGTTTTTCCTGGTTGTGTGCGATTGATGGCCTCCGAAGAGCAGTAGGCTAAGTAGGGGTATCTGTCATGGCCTTTCAATGTGTCTGCGAAGCTCCGGACTCGGTGGAGAAAGGAGACTAGTCTGAAGGCTGTCTCAAGGCGGAAGGGTTGTGCACCAAATTCAGCCAGTATAATTTGTTGCGGGATAGTACATTTGCAACGGATAATGCATCGGAGAAGAAGGGTTTAGACTCTTTCGACTGCTGCCCAATCTTACTCAAGCAAGGAAGGGCCCCAAATTTCTGATCCGTACAAGACCGTAGGTCGGATCAAGGTGTCCATAAGGCTCAGCTTTGATGAGATGTCCTGGAAGTGGTAGCGGAAACATTGTCTCTCCAATATAGCTAGAGAGCCATACCCCTTATTGATCCGAGGTTGCAGCGCTGGCCGCATACTGAACCGGGGGCCGGAAAACTGCACTCCCAAGTACGTGTAGCTATTGGTAATCTCCACTGTCTCTCCTTGGAAGAGGAACTGGAGATCTTGAGACTTCTTCGTCCCGTTGAAGACTATTATTTTTGTCTTACTCAGGTTCACTGTCAATTTCCGGAGATCACAGAATAGTGCTAATGCATCCAGCTGCCTCTGGAGCCCTTCTGGTGATGAGGATAAGAGTGCAATGTCATCTGCAAAAAGTAAGATATAGATTAAAACCTGGTGAAGATAGCAACCGTCAGACTCTTGTATGTGTTCCCGCAGAAAAGCTTCGAGCTCATCAATATAAATCCCAAAAAGGGTGGGGGAGAGTGGGCACCCCTGCTTGACTCCAATCGTGCTTCGGATGAACTCAGAAAGCCCCCCTACAATGCGAAGGCGGCCCAGGACAGACTCGTAAAGACGCATAACAGCAGTCAGCTGGGAGTGTGAGGTATTGATGTCTTTGAGTCGCTGTAGAAGATCCTCTCTCGGGACTGAATCAAAGGCCTTCCAGAAGTCCACAAAGCAGCAATATACCTTCGAGGACTAGTGGCGTGCTTCCTCGATCACAGCACGGAGTGTAAAAATGTGGTCAATGGTCTGGTGATCCGGTCTGAAACCAGCTTGGCCTCTGGCCCTGAGATCTCTTTCTTCGAAATATCCGGAAAGCTTTCTGTGGAGGATAGTGGCATAGAGTTTAGAGAATGTATGACCCACCATAATTGTCCTGTAGTTGTTGGGGTCCGAGGTATTCCCTGACTTATGGATGGGGTAAATAATATGGTGGGACCATATGGGGGGGAACCCATCTCGGACTACATGGTTGAAGAGATCTGTCAGGTATCCAACTAGGGTTCATAGGCCATGTTTGAAGAATTCTGCTTGGAATCCTTCTTCGTCCGCTGTTTTGTTGCTATTCATCGCCCAGATGGCTTCTCTGACATCTTTATCGGTGAACAGGTGGCAGGAGAGGGGAGGAGAAGTGACCTGTATCTGGGATTGACCGGGAATGTCATAAAGACGAGAGGTGTGAGAGAACATGGAGATTGGGTCGAGATCAGCGGGAGGAGGAGAACGCCGGGGGAGGATCTTTCCCCAGAATTGCTTGGGGGAATGTGTAAGGAGGGCGGAAAGCTCCCTTCTTTGTTGGGAGATGAACTATCGTTTTTTGTGGCGGAGAAGGCGACGGTAGTTCTTTTGGATGGTAGAGTAGGAGGGAAGAGACTGACAGAAGGCTTGGCGGAGATCCTGGTGGAGGAGTTTACACTCTGTATCGTACCATTTGTTCATAGGGGAAGTTCTTGTCTTGCAGGGGTTTGAGGTGGTCCGAAAGGAGTGGGGGAAGGATTGAAGCGCCGACTCCCAAATTGCCGAGGAGAGACAATGGTATTTATCCGAGACAGTCTCGAGACGGGAGAAGTCCTTTGTGTCGGGGAGGATTTGCTGGAGTAAGGAGGAGAAAATGTCGGGGTCACTTTTCTCAAAGCAGAAGATGGTTCTACCCGGGGGTCGAGGTGGGGGGTGGATTGGTCGGGGGGGATCAGACTGAAGAGAAAGTGAAAGCAATGCGTGGTCGGCTAGGGGGGAGATACAGAGAGATTCCGGATAAAAGGGAGCAGTGTTCGGCCGGTTAATGCGTAATCCACCACACTAGCCCCTCCTCCATGAGGCCTACACGTGAAGAAGCGGGATTCTGGGAAGCGCGAAAGGCCATTCAGGATTATCAACTCATGTGATTCGCCCAACTGCAAAAGATGTCTACCGTAGGCTGTAATGGGGCCCAGGGCGTTCTCTGAGATCTTCTGCAAGCCCGCTGAAACCAGGTCCACACTCCTAGTGTAGAACACATCCTCGGAACGGTCATGGAGTGGGACCTGATGCTCCTTGGTACGGGCATTGATGTCCCCCATGATGATGATTTCTCCATCAGTTGAGAATTTAGTGATGTCTGGGTATATGTTGGTGAAGGGATCCCTTTCTACATCGTCGTGGATGGCGAACGAAGATGTGGTGGGGGGGAAGTAACAAACTGCAATAAAGATATCTCTCATGGGTGGGGCTCCAGTTTTGATTCGGATCCACATGTACCTGGCGTACTCATCTGTATTTACCACTGTGACTCTATCTCTGAGCTCGTCTTTGACTAGGCACGCTACTCCCCCTAATCCTCTGACCCCCCCTGAGCTCCTTGTTTCTTGTCTACATACTGAATGCCATTGGTACCCCGTTACGTCTGCGAGAGGTCGAACTGGGCTCTCATGGGTCTCTGTTACGAGGAGAATATCTGCTGACTCAAGGGCGTCGTAGAGTAGCCCAGGTGAAGACCAAAAAGACCCATTTCCGTT
>APFE030376324.1:8443-46644 GCA_000404065.3 Pinus taeda | reverse complement strand
TGTTCGACTCCCCCCCAGGCGGGCCCGTCATTTGGCACTGCCTGCTCGAGGTGTCCATCCTGGGGGGAAGGAGTCTCGAATGATCGCACGGAGGTTCCTTATGACTGCCCATTTGCCTGCTTGTCTTGCTGCGGCCACTTGTTCCCTAGCCTGTTTAATTTCAGCCACTTGTGCCCGAGTGAGATCCTCATCTAGGAATATCTTGTGTGGGAGAACAAAGAGCTTCCGTTTAGCTCGAAGAGCATGCAGACGATCAGTGGTATTATGGAAACGGATAAATAAGGTGGAGTCCTGTCCTAGCCAAGCTCTGTCTAATCTGATATCAGATATGCCGAGGGTGTCTCTCAAGAAACCTGTGGCCACCTCCATCGGATCTGCTGAGGATAAAGGGAGAGGGAGACCTCTCACTTTAAGGTTTAGCTCTCTCGTTCTCCGGGATCTTTCTTCCACGATTTTGGCCTGTACAACTTCCTCTACTGTTGTGATAGGAGAGGGTTTGTCTTTCCCCCGGACCACCTGTGCCCATGAGTTGATGTGTGTTTCTGTCTCCTGTCTGAGGAATGCCTGTTGGGATATAATCTCATCCTGCTTGTTCCTGATCTCCTGGATTTCTGCATGCAGAGTTGTCTCTGTGGGGTCTTCTTGCACTGATTTTCGAAGGGACAAGTTTTCCCCTTCTACGAAGGAAATTCTGTCATTTAAGGTGTTTATCTCAGCCCGGAGCTTGTCATTCTCAGCTTCAAGGGAATCTACCCGTCGTAATAATTGTTTGATTTGAGATGTCCAGAAGGCGAAATCAGACTCCATGGCAATGTCTTTGGGACTATAAGTTTCTTCCTGCTGATTAAGGCACTGGTGGAGGTAACGGGAAGGTCCTCTGTTATTGAAACTGATATTTTTGCTTTCAGATTCAGTGGGCGGGGAACCCATAGTTACCTGGTCATTGCTGGTCGCAAGGGCAAAACATAAATGGGCCGTGTGAGGTCTGGCTGCAGACGGGTGTCACCGGATGTGAGCAGGAAAACAGGCAAATTCGCGTGCAGGAACCGTGAACGTTGTAGGAGAGCGCAGAATCGCCGCGTACAAACGAGGAGAGCAGGCAGAGGAGATCGGGCCGCCGCAAGGGAAATCGTCGCTGCAAGAGCCGTCGGTCGGGCCGCCGCCGCAAAGACTCCGCGTAGATACGTCGGGCCGCCGCCAGAAGAAGTTGGTGGCATGCCGGAAGGCGACGGCATGACGACGGGGGCACGGGAGCAGCCGACGAACAGTAGCTGTGCGGGCGGGATCGAAAGTCGACGGAGCAGCAGCGGGCTGGATCGGGGGCACAGGGGGAGCACGGGATCGGGAGAGCAGGCCGCCGCCAGAAGAAACGGCTGCGGGAGAGCCGACGGGAAAGGATGGCGGCACGCAGGAAGCCGACGGCACGACGGCGGGGGCACGGGAGCAGCCGACGAACAGTAGCTGTGCCAAAAGTCGACGGAGCAGCAGTGGGCTGGATCGGGGGCACGGGGGGAGCACGGGATCGGGAGAGCAGGCGGATGAGATCAGGAGAGCCGACGGAGTAGCTGCAGCCGACGACATGGGGGGGGCACGGGATCGGGAGAGCAGGCGGGCGGACGGGATCGGGAGAGCAGGCGGGTAGAGATTCGGATCTGCGTCACTCTTGACAAACCCCATCTGCTGCAAGTAGCCATCTATTCGACCATAACATGCTCTCGGTGCCTGCTTCAGCCCATTCAAGGATTTATTCAGTCTGCATACATGAGACTTCTTCTCATGAGTTTCAAATCCCTCTAGTTGTTCAATGTATACCTCTTCTTCTATTACCCCATTTAGAAATGTCATCCTGACATCCATCTAATGGATCTCCCATCTCATCTGGGCTGCAAGAGATATCATGGTCCTAATAGATGTATCCCTGGCTACCGGGGCAAAGGTTTCCTCATAGTCAATCCCTTCCTTCTGAGCATACCCCTTAGCCACAAACCTGGCCTTGTATTTCTCAACACTATTGTCCGCAGCATATTTGATCTTGTAGATCCATCTTGAACCTACCACAGATCTGTCTTGAGGCCTTGACACCACCTCCCAGACATCGTTCACCATTATGGAGTTATACTCCTCAACCATCGCATCTATCCAGACCTGATGCTGAGCAACCTCCTTGAAACTGGCAGGATCCCCATCCTGAGCTACTGACGCCTGATACCTGTCTGGATGTTTTCTCTCCCTCTTACTGTTCCTTGGCTCACCGATGAAGTTCTCTGCATCACGTAGAATCTAACAAAGTTCTCTGCTAGTTCTTCCTCTGCTAGCAGGTGCTTCTGTTCGCTCCTCCTCCTCATCTTGAGAATCTTCCTATCCTGAGGAAGGATTCTTCACTTCTGTTGGTTGAAGAGGCATGACCAACAAATCCTCTTTTGACTGCTCCTCAAAAGGCATATCGCGAGATCTTCTGAAGGCTTTGTCCTCCATGAACTTTACATCTCATCGTAATACTACCTTCCTGCTCCCTGGAAGATAGATTATGTATGCCTTAGCGTTCTCGCTATATCCCACCAGATACCCCTTTTTTGTAGTCTGATCTAGCTTCTTCCTCTTTTCTTCGGGTATGAGGCAATATGCTAAACTCCCAAATATCTTGAAATGACTGACTTCAGGCATCTCCCCAGTGAAGACTTTCTCTAGAGTAATCTTGCCCAATGCCCGATGAGGAGTCCTGTTCTGAACGTAGACAGTTGTGTTGCATGATTCTACCCATAGGAATTCTAGCATATCTGGATCATATAGCATGGCCCTAGCTGCTTCTTTACTAGTCTTGTTTTTCCTTTCTGCCACCCCATTATGCTCTAGATTGTAGGGAGCTATCCACTCTTTTTTGATGTCCTCCTTAGCGCAATAATCAGTGAAGTCCTTATCGACATACTCTACACCATTATCTGAGTGCAAGACTTTTATTTTCTTACTAGTCAGATTCTCCGCTGGAGCCTTGAACTCCTTGAATCGACATAAAACCTCATCCTTGGTTTTCAAAAAATAAATCCAATTTTTCCTCGAGTGGTCATCAATGAAGGTAAGGAAATACTCGGCACTGTTGAGAGCTTTAACAGACATAGGTTTGCAGATATCTGAGTGTATCAATCCAAGTACACTCTTGGCACTGTGTTTGCTCCTAGGAAATGCCACCTTAGCATACTTTCCTAGAGTGCATCCCCTGCATACAACATCTCATTCCGTACTCAGATCCGAAACTCCCGTTATAGTGCTCCTGAGAATTCTCAGAGCTCCATGGTGCAAGTGACCCATCCTTCTATGCCATAGTTCGTTCAAGTCCTTGTCCCCATGACTGCTTATTAGTGCCATTGGAGATTCTAGTTGTAATATATACAACCAATTACTTTTGATCTTGATTTTCACTTTCTTTTTCCAGCTCGAGTGTTTGACATATACCGTTTCCTTGATGAAGTAGACGTCATAGCCATTGTCTTCTTGTTGTGACATGGAAAGTAAGTTCATCCCCAACCCTGGTACATGCAGCACATTTGTGGCATGGAACCGCTCTCCCGATTTTGTTTGAAAAACTATGGTAAACTTTCCTACTAGAGTACACTTTGCCTTGTTCCCCATGGTGATTTGAAAGTTCATCTTCTCTTCTCGATATTCTGAGAAACATTCCCTGATTCCTATCATATGCCACGAGGCTCCACTGTTTATATACCATACTTCTGATGATGTAGCACTTGTCATACATGCCACTTCTTCTTCCAATTTGGAAGCCAACATAGAGAAATCGAAATCTCTTTCTCTTGTGCAATCTACTGAAAATCTGCGAGTCCCCTGAGGTAGATGCCTCTACATCGTGCTCTCAACCCATAACTCATTTTCCCTTTCTATCTTTGATTACTCACTCTTATACCATGTGAAAATTCTATCACTGCAGTAATTGATTTACTTTTCCTACTTATTTCACCGTAAGTTATTCATGAAATTACTTCAACAAACATTAAAATAAATATTGCTGCAGATATCACACCGTAATACAGAAACAAATATATGCACAAGAATAAACACATTGACACATTTATTTTGGAGTAATGTCCCCGGAACAACCTAATGTGGGAAAATCGGTGCAATAAGGGAGGATTTTATTATTCAGCAATCTTCTAGTACAATAGGGTGCTAAACTAGCTTACCCATAGATAGACAAAACTTCTCTTGAACCCAGCGTAGGCCCTACTGAACTATGCGTCAACCTAAAACCCTTTGCGTAAGCTTGAAACCCTTTGCGTCAACCTGAAACCCTCTGCATTAGCATACTGAGGCTCTACGTAGCCTCTCTAGCCTTCTGTGTCACTCCTGCAGCCTCTGCGTGGATGATGCGGGCCTTGCTAGCTCTGCGTAGTATCTGCTGCCTCTGTGTGGCTTCCTCAGGCACTATGTCTGATCTCTTCTGCCTCTGCGCTGATCTCCCATCTCTCTGTTCCGCACTTGCTGCCTCCTTACTGCTCTCCAGACCACTGGTTCAATTTCTCACCTAACCCCACTCCAGAAATTGAATTGACTGGTCTCCCTTAGTGTGTTCTCTAAGTGACCCTCAAGCCTCCTCTTATACTTTTCTCGTTGACAAATCAACGACCAAGATTAAATTTCTAATCAAGGGCTAAGATTAGTTTTGGCTTGATCCATGTCTTTTGGACCATTCTAACATAGTTTCATATTAATACACATTAATATTTTATTTTCCCTAAGTTTAGACTTAGGGACCCCATTAAACAGATTAATTATTTTAATATATCCTGAACTGTGTAGAATCTACCCAAACCCTTTCTGGGTATTGGATATCTCATGTGCGCCAACCTCTCCACCAAATTTCGTGGCTAGATCACATCCAATGCTACCCCAAATCAATAGCCCCAGCTATAGTTATGTTTTTCCGCCCTGATACCTCATTCTGTTGTGGATTGTATGGAGTTGTCCACTCTCTTATGATGCCTTCCTTTGCACAAAAAACTGTTAAGTATTTATCAATATAATATACACCATTTTTTGAGTGAAGCACCTTGATATTCTCCCTTGTTGCATTCTCCACAAGATCATTAAACTCCTTGAAATGATCGAAGACCTCATCCTTGGTTTTCAAGAAATAGATCCAAATTTTCCTGGAATGGTCATCAGTAAAGGTGACAAAGTATTCAACCCCACTGAGAGCTCTATTAGACATTGGGCCATAGATTTCTAGGTGTATAATTCCTAAGACGCCATCTACTCTGTTGTCACTTCTTGGGAATGTTTCCTTAGAATATTTCCCAAGCATGCATGCTTTGCACACTTCATCGTGTTCTGTGCCTAATTCTAGAACCCCCGATACTGTCTCCCTGGGTATCCTAAGTGCTCCACGATGTAAGTGTCCCATTATCCTATGTCATAGCTCATTTAGTTCCTTCACACAACTATTTTCATTGCCTATTAGTGCCACTGGAGAGTTGAGTTGCAACCTGTATAATCAGTTGCTTCAAATTCCAATTTTTCTTACCTTCTTCCGTCTCAAGTTTTTGACAAACACCTTCCTCCATACGAAGTGGATCTCATATCCCTTATCCTATAACTAGGATCCTAAACCAAATCCTGGCACATGCAGTACATCTGTAGTGCTGGTACTTGGTCCTGATTCCTTCTGAAAATCGATGGTGCATCTCCCCACTAGAGTACACTTCGTTTAGTTTTCCATCGTAATATGGAAGTCCATATGCTCCTCCTTGTAGCTAGAGAAGTAATATCTAACCCCTGCCATGTGGGTTGATGCTCCAATGTCTATATACCAAACACCTTATGAAGTTGAGCCTGATAGGCAAGCAAATTCGTCCTCTCACCTAGAGGACAAATCTGAAGCCCCCTTAATATCAATTATGTCCATGGTCATACTGAAGAATTTACTAAAGAAAAATTTGTGTGCTATTCCTCTTCCACCTGACGTTAATTCTGCTATTGTAAACTACTGCAAAACCCTATGCTCCAACCAAGGAATCTACTCAGCAAAAATCTATGTTGCTGCTTCTCCCACTGCCTACTGGAATCACTATTTTGGGCAAATCAATTTTTTTGCCACCCTGAAACTGAGAAAATCGAACCCTTGCCCCAACAATTCGTACTGCTTGCCTAGGCACTCCGCAACACCAAAAAATTTTGAACTGCTACTCCCTCTGAACATCACAATTTTCCTTCTTTCGCTTCTGAGCTTCTTGGATGATCAATCATGCTTTGATACCATGTGAAAATTCCATCTATTCCAGCAGCTAGAAATTATTCTCCTAACTGTAAATTTAATTATGCAGTTTATTTTCTACAACAAACAATGAATAAAATCACAACTGCAACTTTCACCATAAAAAATCTGCGAAAAAGTAAAATGGTGAAAATTGAGAAATTTTAGAGCACACACAAAAAAAAAAGTTAACACCATTATTTTTGGATAACTTTCCCCCAAAAAATCCAATGCAGGAAGACCAGTGCAACAGATGAGGGTTTTATTATTATTATTCAACAACAAATCTGAGTAGAATAATTTGGATGCCAAACTGGCAATCCAATCTGAGAGAATCACTGGAAAAATTATTGTCAGGATTTTTCCTCACCCTATAGCTGATTTTAGCTCCTAAAATTGGCCCCTCATCAATTTGCACTTCCTTCTATGTCAACCTCTACGCAGTGCTTGCGCAGGCCTGTTTGCTGCTACCTCTATAAACTATTGAAATCTACAACTTTGCTTCTCTCTATCTCCGGGACTGATTCACTAGTTCTCGTGATCAAAATCTCAGCCACCAGATACTTAATTGACAACTCCTCTAGCTAGATCGAATTTCTTTGTTGTTGCTGACTACGCAATCCTTGCATAGTCCCACTGGGCAAACTCGCACTCCCTCAATCTGACTCCTGCAGTAATGAAAACCTCCACCAGAATACTGCTTCACTCCTCTGCCACCTGATACTCGATCTCTGGCTTGGATCCTCTTGCTGCATCACTCTTCTACTAAAAAATCGATCTTCCTAGATCACTGAGTGTATGCTCTGATGTGTTCTCCATCTACCCATCAACATCTTCTTATAGTCTCCAGTTGGGACTCCAACAACCAAGATTAAAACATAATCGATGACTGAGATCATTTCTGGATCGATTTGTGTGATTTTCTAGATGATTCACACCTTTTTAATTAATACAAATTAATTAACCCCTTTTCCTAAGTTTAGACTTAGGAAATATTTTTAAAAATAGGCTAATAGTCTAATTGAGACACTTCTAAGTGGAATTTATAGAAACGATTTCTGGGTTATGGAGAACTCACGTGGTTTAGCCTCTCCACAATGTTTCGAGACTAGAACACTTCTGATGCTATAAAAAATAATAACAAGGGCATCCACGTCATTGTTGTGTCCCAGTCTAGCTTTTGCCTTGTGAGGTGTCTCACAAGACCTACTAGATTTTGAGAGAAAAATAGAAAATCTGGAGTGAGTCCTATTAGTCATCAAACATCCCAATTAGTACAATGAAGTTATGATTTAGGACATTGTTTTACTGCTCACACGTGTGGGTATATCTTGGGATATTTCATTGTAAAGCTAGTGCATGTAAACCAATTTTACATTTGTGCACTCAAAAGTCAAACTGTGTGGGGGATTTTAGTTAGAAATTAGAAGAGGTAGACCTCATATAAATAAAGGATCACCTCTCTCATTTTTTCATCATCGCCCGTGGAAAACTTACCCTCTCTTAAAGAACTCACCCTAGCTATTTGCACTTCACCACTTTGTGGAGATGCGATCTTATGTGGATTTTTGGTTGTTGGAGACTAGTGCTTGTTGTGGAGACATCATTTTGGAATAAAGAAGTCTTGTTCTTGGATATATTGTGAGTACTTTTTGTTGAATATCTTTTATGATTAGATTCTATGTTCCATGTCTAATCGCTTATATTTATATGAAATGTTTAGTAAATTTTGCATGCTTTAATTTTGTTTCCTTGAATTTACCTATAGAACCTCTTAGAAAGATTTTCTCTAGCAAAATTTATCCCCTCATAAAGTGTTAGTAAGTGTTAGCAAGTGAAAACCTAGGGGCATTTGATATTTCCGTGGTCAAAATCCCTAAGAATCCATCACCCATGGAGATAGAAGGAACTGACATTCGTTTTGGTGATCAAACCTCATAAATATTTTCCTTTTTCTCTCTCCCTTAAAATTTTGGCCCTTTAAGGCAAGTCTCTAGGAT
Source organism: Pinus taeda (assembly GCA_000404065.3). Classification (NCBI taxonomy): domain Eukaryota; kingdom Viridiplantae; phylum Streptophyta; class Pinopsida; order Pinales; family Pinaceae; genus Pinus; species Pinus taeda. The sequence goes on along the minus strand of APFE030376324.1, from coordinate 38,382 downwards.
TAGCGTTTCAAGTCGAAATCAACTAGGGCTTGAATGTTGAGCTGATTTGAAGTTGTTCCACCTTGCTGAGTATTAAAACATCAAAATATAGCAATTTTCATGGTTGAAAGTGCTTCTTTAGGGCTAACATCATCAACCCTGGGGAATTCTAGGGCTTGAAAACCCCTAATTTTGCATTAAGGCTTAAACTTAGGGCCATGTAAATAATTTTTGCTCCTATTGTCGATCATATATTTCATCAAAACTTTTCCTTCTTCTTGTATGCATAATTGTGTAGTTTTTGAATCATATATTGAAAGCAATAAGTTATAAGTCTCTCTTTATAGGGTTCTCCATATGTATGTTATTCCGTATCACAAAACATTGAGCTTGTTCCAAGTCCGAATATTTTGATTGGCTTATCAAAGTGTCACTTTTGATCCTTTCACCTATTTAGTTGACCTATTAATGGGAAGACTCCCATGTAGTGAAATTCCACCAAAGAGCAGGAGGTGGAGTGGTGAGGTGATAGTGGCATCCACCTCATTATTATTTCAAAGTCTGGCTTTTGTCTTGTGAGACTTGTCACAAGACTTGCTAGATTTTGAGGCACCATTCCTCAAGGGAAAGTTGAGAAAGGAAGCGTTATAATCGCAACATAGAAAATTGGAAAAAAAAAGGCCAAGGTAAAGGAAGGTTTGTGATCCCAACTTAGCAAATTGGTAAGGCTAGTGTATAGGAAAATTAGCAAGTAAATGGCACTTGCTTCCCGGTTTAGTACACTTTATAGCAAATTTTCATATTAAGATTGCAAGTCAACAACATCAAACTCCTCCCTTAGAAATTATACCCCATCATAAGGTATCGGTATTGTGTTGGCTGATTGAAGTATTCAAGGGAAGCCTCCCATAGAAATTTCAAAAGTTCAACTTAAAGTGTGGGACTTGGGCCAAGATGATAGTGGCCCCTTTTTCTATGTGTGCTATCCAAGTGAGGTTACAAGTATCTCTGACAACCCTACTAATTGGAATGGTAATAGGATGCAATAACTAACACAAAAACCTCTAGGAGTTAAAAAATAGGCTTTAAGATTGTTCCTATGTAGAGAGAATCCATCTCAAGTCAAGTTCTACTCGAGATAATAATAAAAAATAAATCAATAACCAAAGATGCAACAAGGAAAGATAACCAAAAAATACAAAATGAAGCGTGTTAGTGATTTCTAGAGGAAAACTAATGGTGACAGGTCCATGTTGGCATCAAAATGGTCTGATTCAGAAAATGGGCTTCATTCATTTTGATAAAGAAAATTTAGCAAGTAAATTGGTACTTGCTTGCTAGTTTAGTACACTTTATTGGGAATTTCTCATATTAAGCTACCAAGGCAACAACATAAAACTCCTCCCTTTAGCCATTAGACACCATCATAAGTCAATGGTATTGTTTTGATTGCTTGACATACACAAGGCATGATTTCCATAGTTGTTTCAATGGAAGTTAATCGTAAAGTGTGGGATGTAATGTCCCAAACTAGGAAAATTAGTGCTATGCAAAGTAAACAATAAAAACAACACCATAAAATTGAAACATTCAGTGCACACCCATAAAAAGTCTAAGAATAACCATCTGTTGAGCCATTTTATTATAATCTAGGAGAAAAGTACAATAATGTGGAAGTGGCGCACCTGGGCTTGCCTCAATGGCAAGTGTGATCAATCCCAGGTGGCAATATGTCAAGCCCAAATGGCACAAATAACCACTACAATGATGCCATGCGATGCCCTTGTGAAACTTTGTTGTCTGCTGCCAAGATGCTGCTGGAAACCCCACCTCTGGTGCTCAGAAAATTCTAGGAAATTAACCCTGGCCTCTCCACCAAATACCCAGAATAACCCACGAAAGAATTGGCCAAATGTTGACCTCAGAATTTCAGCCCAAATTCCCCTAGCTCACCTAGTAGTTGGCTGAGTTGGGACCCCTGTTTGACCCCTCAGATCCTCCCAGAAAATTTTGGAAAATTATGTAACATCCCTAAGGGAAAATTAGTTGAAGTAGCCTTAGGATCATGTTTCTCATCCTTATCCTTTTTCTTAAAAGGACATTGGGATGCATAGTGGCCCATCTCACCACAACTGAAACATTTCACCTTCGAAATGTCCTTTCGCTTTGGCTTTTGTTGTCCCTTCGATGCTAGATTTACATTCTCATCCTCCTCCTCCTTTCTCTTTGTGCCACTCCCCCACTACTGCCACTGAGGTTGACCTTCACTAGGTCCCTCCTTAACTCCTCCTGTTGAAGAGCTCCCTACATCTCCTCCATGAAGGTAGTTTTTCTTTGCCCAATATGCTTTGGATGAAAACTTTCCATTCATTCGAGATTCCATTCAGGGCTATCCTCACCATCGCGGTTGGCTAAGGAGTGGACCCCACTACAGCAAGTTGGTTTCTAGTGTCCTAAAGACGTTGAAGATAGAGGTTCACCCCTTCTCCTTTCTGCATCAAAGTCCGCTGCAACTTCTACTCCAAATACATCTTCCGTTGTTCGAAATAGATTTCATACAGAGAAGACAAGGCTTCCCACATCTCCTTGGTTGTATCCTTGCCCTACAAGTGTGAGACCACATGATCTCAAACTCCATTGAGAATAACCCTCTTTGCCTTCCCTTGCTCGGCCTTGTACTTCTTCTTTTGATCGTTTTCAGCAAGAACAACTACAACATTATTGACATAGGCCTCGACATCATATTCCTCCAGAACAGCTAAGATTATGGTCTTCCATATGACATAGTTGGAAGCACCTTCCAGCCTGTCGTGATCTATTAGCCTATGCGATGCCATCTCACCCAACTGTCAAACTTACTCCTCTAGTCACTCCTTAGCATTTCTCAGCAAGTGAGAAATTCGAACTTTCTAGCGGAAAGTTCTCTGAGGAGAAAATTCCCCTTCTACGTGTCTTCGTTCTTTTCCAGCAAATTTTTGGCCCGGCAGAAACTGTGCCCTTCAAGCACTACGTTGAGGCTCTGTGTCACTCCCTCTGCCTCTACGAATTCATGAACTGGAAATCATAACTCTTTGTCGTCTCACTCAGAGAGATTTCCTCGGATCTGCATCCCGACAAGGACTGCACAATCCCTTCAAGGGGATTTGAATTGTTTCCAAGTGCAACTTTTGGCCTCACTGCTCAGCATTGGATCTTCTCTTCTTATTTCAAAATCAATGCTCTGATACCATGTGAAAATTCCTAGAATCGAAGGAACCCCTACTGCAGCAAATCTGAATCTACTTCACCTACTTGATTTTTAAATTACATTCATCAAGTTATTCTTCTGAATACTAAAGCAACTTAATTCTCCAGCCTACAGTAATTAAATATTTGATCTCATGAAACAGAAAATAGAGAAAAGAACAAGATACATAGGACACACTTATTTTTTGACACAATAGTCCCTGGAAAAACTCAATACGGGAAAAAACGGTGCAGTAACTTTGAGGGTTTATTATTATGCAGGAGAAATATCTGAAAACAAATCTAGGATGCTCATCCAGAAATCCTTAACAGAGAAAAATACTGGCGGAAAATCTGAGTGAGTTTTACCTCACTTCACCCAACAGAATTCTAGCTGATTTGGTACAAGAATGTCTAACCCCAGATATTTTTGTGTTGGCTCTTCGTCAGCCCTGTGTGACCATCTCCGCCCTTTGTGTCAGCTCTCCCAATTGCTCTGTTGATTCCGGTGGTTGCCGACTATTCTAGATTCTGCATGATAGGCAACTTTTATGTGTCAACTCTCCCTTTTGTTTCGACAGTTCCCAACAATTCTGACAGTTCCAAATTCTACATGACAGACAACTTTTCTGTGTCATCTCTCTCGGCTACTGCGCTGCCTCTCTGCAAGCTCTATCTGCCTCTCTATTCTATATTTTCCAAAAAGTCGTTCTCTCGGATTCTCTGTGCCCCTCAGCTGCAAGATCTCCCCAATCGATTTTCCTCGTGAGAACTTCTCACCTCAGAAAATCAATTTCCTCAATCTCTTTGTGTGTGTCCAAATGAACCCCAAGCATCCATTTTATACTTTTCCAGCTGAGTCTTCAATGGCCGAGATTAAGTCTCTAATCAACAAATAAGATTAAAACATGACTTGATCCGCCTTGTAGATCATTCTCACCCATATTTTTATTAATACCCATTAATATTTTAATTTTCGTAAGTTTAGACTTAGGAGCCCCATTAAAAATATTAATTATTTTAACAAAATACAATTCGAGTGGAATTTCACCAAACGGTTTCTGGGTTCTTTCAAACTCATGTGCATTAACCTCTCCACCAATTTTCAAGGCTAGAGCACTTCTGATGCTACCAAAAACCAAAACTCATCACAAATATAACGAGACTTATGACAACATCTAGAAGTACGGCAAGAGAATGTCACTAAGGTCCTCATCATAATAGTTATGCCAAGAACATGATTGTGTTTTTCCTGCCTGCATTGAGATCTTTATTGTTACATATATGCTGAGGCTATCACCACCGAGAAGGTTGCACTGTAATTACATATTGTAATCACCACCGAGATTTTAGAAGTATCCAAGACCTTGTACTCCACTGTACCCACCAAAAATCTGAGCTTCTTGTACCATCCGAAATTACAGGTGATCTGATTTCTTACACCCTACTGTACCCATCCGAAATCCTGTACCTTTATACTCATCTGAAGTGGCAGAGATGTCTGAAATTTTGTCTTTTTGTGATGACCCTAGCCACCTATAAATAATGGTTAGACTTGAATATAAGCCGACATAATAGTGAGCCTTTGTGTCTCCTAATTTTGAGCTGACATGACTACTTTTAATTCGATTTGTTGGCCAACGTCATCAAGAGGATTTTGCTTGTCTTTGGAAGGCTGATCTTGACACTAGGTTGACTCAAATATCTCTGATACATGCCCAGGAAGGGTTCTTCCTATATGACATTGATCTTCAAAAATAAATCTTAAAGCTCTCAATGGGATACACATAAAAATTCTTGCTCATGAAACCCATGAATCAAGCATAGTAATAAATTCATTTTCTTATTTACAAAAATCATAATTAGAATGTCTTTATGAAAAATGAACCTAATTACCCTTTTCTTCAACACCAGACTCACCCTCCACCTGCCCACCTCTTCTACATGATGGTACAACCCCTGAACTATACTTCTCCTTCTCCTGTTCATCCAAGGAATGAGACATGGTAGCATGGCTAGACTGACCATATGTGTGGGTGTTGTATTTTCGGGATGCACATTGTTGTTGCACATATCGTCACGACAATGCTCAGACCGAAGGTTGTCACCTTGATCCCCGATCTCTCCGTTTAAGCCATCACCCGAGGTTGGGGGGGGTAGACCCTATGGGATAAAGGAAGACCAACTGTGGACCAGTTGGGTTGGAGACACAGTAAGGAAATTTAGTACTTGATTGATTTTAGAAATTAATGGGCCAGTGCTTTATGGAGTTGTTGAGTCTTGAAAATGTCATTCATTTCCATTACACTTTCACTATTATGTCTATTATATCACCTCCATTTCACCTCCATTTCACTACTATGTCACCACATTCATCCCACTTTCATTATCATTGGGCCACATTTATGTTTTTTCCAAACTTTATTAATTCTAAGCCTTTTAAGTGAATTTGTGGTTAAAAATTAGAAAATAATGTGCATATGCTTATACTTAACAAATGGGTTGATATTGTTGACATGTGTAGGTTGAAAGGAGGCTTCTAAAAGACCCTTATGTGGCACTCTAAGGCCAAATTCGAATTTGAGTGGAAAGAATCATGGGATCATGAGGATATATGTCACATCTCCTAATTATATTGTAACTCTAAGAAGACATGTGTCTTATCAGTTCCTATTTTGATTAGGACTCTAGAGGTAGAGGGAGAGATTCATGGACTCTCATTAATGAGATGGCTTCTCATCGTTTTGTATAAATAGGAGATCTCTCTCCTTCATTTATTAGCTTATTAGTCTTAGCTAGCTTGGATTGGCTTTTAGTTCTTTAGCTTGGAGTTTGTAGTTCTTCCTTGATAGCTTTGGAAAGCTTTAGAGAGCTTTGTTGTACTTTGTGATTTTGAAGAATTTGAATAAAGCTTTGATGTTCTCAACATGGAAGGAGATGTGAAGTAGATGTCATGGAGCACATTAGAATGTAAGGTAGAGTGGATTTCATTTTGTAATTTTGCTTTGATTTCATTATGTGTCATTTGATTGCTTTCAAGTTTGATAGATTAGAGTTTCCATTGATGCAATTTTAATTCATGCAAGTGTGTTCAATCGGTTGATTGTAGATTAGTTTTTCTTTACATGTTTTTGCATCAAATAGTGAAATGAGATTTGCCTCTCTGCTGACTTTGTTTTTTTTGCTTTTCAATTTTAGTTATGCTTTGATTCCAGTCTTATTCATTTTCTTTGTTAGTTGGTTTAGATATTAAATTGCTCATGTCATTTTCAGTTACCTTCAAAAGCCATAGCAAGACTAATGTCGAGGGATTGAAATATGAGTGTGTAATTTGATATTAGTTTACCTTTCTAAAAATTAGATATTAAATTACTCATGTCATTTTTAGTTACCTCCGAAAGCCAGAGCGAGTCGAATGGTGAGGGATTGAAGTATGAATGCGTAGTTTGATATTAGTTTATTTTTCTGCTAGTTATTGAATTGCTCATGTCATTTTCAGTTACCTCCGAAAGCCAGAGCAAAACGAATGTGAGGGATTGAAGTATGAATGTGTAGTTTAATATTAGTTTTATTTTCTGCAAATTAGATATCATATTACTCAAGTTGTTTATGATTACCTCCGAAAGCCAGAGCGAGTCGAATGGTGAGGGGTCAGAATATGAGTTGATGTAATTTGATTTTAGCTTTACTTGCAATTTTTGGAAAACTTTGAGTGCAGCAGCTTAATTCATTTCTCTTGTATTTAGACAGCAGCATGGATAGTGATTTCATGATTAGTATTTCATCTTTTGCTTGATTAAAGTAGCTGCATACTTACACTTTTGTTTAAGTATTAATTCCATCAATAACATGTTTTAAGATCTTTTGAAGTGCTAAGTTTTGGAAGTTACCTTTAGGGACATAAACCTTGTCTTGAAATCTACATCCATACTTGACCTTTAAAAGTATTCTTAAGACATTAGAATAGGATTTCCATTTGCATTAGATACTTTAGGAGATCAATAAGAACAAAACCCCAAAACAAAATAAAATCTATAAAACAACGAAGTAAGAAAAAGGTTAACTAAGCACATATGGTGCACCACACTTCATTAGTTTATGATACCCGGATTGATAATTTATGTAGAGCAATTTGACTAGACAGGAGTTAATGGTTAAATGATTATTTATTAGATGTTGCAGTAATATGAAATTTGTAAAACAATAATTTATCATCAAATATCCCGAGCAAAGATTAATTTTACCAAATGCGAGATAATCAATAAATGTGCAATGCCTTAACAATATTCGAGAACTAAAACTTCAAGAAAAATCAAATACTTCAAATGATCATAAAATTTAAATGTTGACCAGTTACCACTTTAATATAGCTAACTTGTAAATAAACATTTAAGTGCATTTAACTATAGAAAAATGGAACCTAGATACCACGAAGGATGCCAAAAAATGAAATTTCAATGTTTTTTTTTTTTTTTTTTTTTTTTTTTTTTTTTTTTTTTTTTTTTTCTGTTAAGCTTTTGTTTTTTAAATGTTTTATGGTTATTTTATTTATGTTTTTATGAATTTAATTATTTAAAAATTAAATAAAACTAAACTAAACGTAAAAACATATCTAGCTCTAAGACCTAAGCTATAGGAAACAAAAAGTAAAAATCTAACAACCTAAAAAATAAAAAAATCTAAATCTAAATTGTAAATAAAACTAAAAGTCCTAAATTCATATAGCCAGCGAGATCCTAAACCAAAAACTTAAAAGGAACTTTTTAAGAATTTTTATATATAGTATTTTATATTATTATTAAATAAAATAAATCTAATTCTAAAATTAAAACTACAGAATCAAAAGTCTAACTCTAACCAAATGAAAATTTATTAAAACTAAAGCCTAACTAAACAAATCTTGGAATAAAATAAATTTAAAACCAAAATCTAACTAAAAATTTATTCTAATACTAAAATCTAAACTAAATCTAACTCTAAATGAACTAACGCTAACTCAGAAAATAAAACAAAACCATAAAAATATTTTTTATTCTTTTGATTTATTTATTTATTTATTAAAATCTAATTTTAAAATTAAAGTCCTAAACTAAACTTAAAACAAAGATTTAATTTCTAAAACTACATCTAAAAATACTAACACTAAGTCTAAAGAAATGTATACATGAAAGCAAAACTACGCATAACCTTAAATTAAAAATTTAACTAAATTTAAACCAAAAAAAGAATCAAACGAAGCCAAAAAAAATTATATATACGCCTATCTAAAAGCTAGCAGCATAGCATACATATCAAAATACTGTTTATGCTTGTGATTTTGCAGGTGTGCAGGTCGACGGCGGGAGGGAATGGCAGGTGTGATGGGAGATGGAACCGTAGGTGCAAGCACGCGTAGGCAGGGGTTTGATGTAGATTGGAAGGCGTTCAATGGTAGAAAACGTAGGAGCAGAAATGAAGTTCGAATGGCCGAGGGGATACGATAAGGATAGCAGCGTGCAGGGATTTCTTTCAGATGCTATGGCAGCGAGGGTTTGTTGCCAGAGTGGAGGAAATCCGCAGGCCTGGCAGCGTGAGGAACTCTGAGAGGATGCAACATGGAGGGTTTTGATTGAAGGAATGCCGCAGAGATTTCGCAGGTTGAGGGTTTTACTTGTAGTGTGGAGATGGCTGTCTAGACAGAGAAACGACTGCAGGTCAGCGTGAGGAGTTTTGAGGGACGTGGGGACTTTTTGAAGAAAATAGAGGTGCTGAGAAATACGCTGAGACTAACAGCGTGAGGAAGGGAGTGCTGGGCAACGATTGAGGGTGACCACAGCAACAGAAAAAAATTCTGAAGCATGCCAGAATGATAAAACAATTTTGAAACCCTCAGAAAAATATCCTAAATTCCAAAAAATGAATTTCTCACTTATACTTCGGATTTATCAGTGAAACTCCCGCAGACAAATTGTTTGGAAAACCTCAAATTTCTTCAGAAAAACCCTGCAAATTCTCCAGTAAATTTTACATTGCGCTGCATTCAGATATGTCTAATGAAAACCCTGAAAAACTTTTAAAATCTATACTTGCAACTTGCAATAGAAAAAACAGAATACCGAGAAGTAAAATGCGCAAGAAACAAAACTGAAAACCCTAAAACCTGCTAAAAATTTACAATGCTTACAAATTTTCAACTCTTAAGCAGCCATATTTGTCAATAATCCACAATAATATTTTCAGAATTTAAATTTAATGTGAAATACTTCAGAAAACCCTTCATGCATTCATAATTTTTTTTTAAATGATAAGCCCAGGATTAAAACTGACTGGGCTCTTTCAGAAAACACAATTCGGGAGTTGGCTAGTTCAGCCAAGAACTTCCCCGAACCCCCGGTAATCTAAAAAAAAGGGATTTCTTGCACAGCTTAAAATCAACCATTAACATAGAGGGATAAAACAATAGTGAAATCTAAATCAAATGGAGATACCTTCCATTATATTTCAGAATCTAAACTATCATTCAAACCCCAGAGGTCAGACAAGATACTTGTGCCTGAATCAATCTTCATCAAGCTATCATCCATGGCTGAAAATAAAATTATGCAGAAAAATAGAACATCTTACAACATTTCCAGAAGAGTAACACCAGCAAGATTTTCAACCCCAAAGTCTTTCTTTATTGCACAAAAAATGACTACAAGAGACCTTTCTTTAGCACACGACTATCAGATCGAATCTGATCTCAAATGACCACTAACACCCTATTTAAAGGAAAAATTCCCAACGACTAGTTCGAGTGATCCATGTCAAACTAATCTCGACCGTCGATGAGGATCAAAATCCTTTTTAATCTCATCCGTCGAAATTTTAAATGCATTTTAATATATTAAAAAATTAAAATCTTGCATTTATTTTCTCAAAACTTTGACTTATTATTATTATTTTATATTTTATATTTTATTTTTATTCTTAAATTTATTTTATTATTTTAGTTTTTTTTTTAATTTTATTTTTATTTTTTAATTTTTTCATTATTTATATCTTTTATTATTTTTATTGGACCCTCGAACTTAGGCTTTGCAAAAATCACCTAGGACCTAGGACTCATGAGGGGATAAAAGATTTTCTAACCCTCAAGACACTTTACATCATGACTTTTACAATTTTACATCTCAAGGGGGAAAACCCATTTGACACAGACCCTCATGGACCACCCAGTGTTGCGACAAAAATATAATCTAGCAAATCAAGCAATTTGTAATAACCTAACCAAATAGTTAGAATTATTTCCAAACTACTTTTACATAGACTCGAAGCACACTAGGATTCCCCTAAGAATCTAATGACAAAATCCATTCTGGCTTTGGGGTTAGGTTGAAGGAAAACTCTACCGATCATGGATCAGTGAGACAAAAAAACCTTTCGGAACGTAGATTATCACTAAAAATTAGGTTTGCCTAGGTAGTTTACATACATGACTCAGATCTGCTAAGATTATTTACAATTTACACATGCAGATTGGGTTTACAACATAACATGATCGGGCTGATGATGATAGGCACGGACACGTCGATCAAGCACTATCCCTTTTGCGAAGAAGGGGGTGTACTGCTATGGGTAGTTGACACGTAGTGGTCAACGCACGTGTATGTACTTGGCTTCCGTATTGGTTATGTATCAGCCCTTGCATCCCCTCTAGAATATACTGGTTTTGCCTCACTAATTGTTGGCTCTGCCTCATCAACTCCTCCATGATCTTGCTAGCCCCCCCCGCACCCCCCTCCCACACAGTTGGCCAAGATCATGCTCTGATACCACTGTATTGTTCCTAATAGGAAATTAACAGTGAATAACCAAAGACATGCAACAAATATAACATAGGAAAACTTTCGCAAACATCCGTAAGACAAAAAATGCTCCTCAACACCAAAATGGGCAATTTTTATTAATATTTAGCCACTGGAGTACAATAGGAAATAGAAAGAGTGCACCCGAGCTTGCACAAGGAAAGCTACAAGCCTCAGGTGATCAATGTGTCAATGCCCAATTGCTGTAGAAATTTGTCCTCCAGAATTCTGCGTTGGCCGAGTATTTCCTCACTGCTAGCTGACTTGGCACCCCGATTTGGCCCCTCAAAACTGCCCGAACATTTTGTCAATTTAGGGATATGATCCTTGTAAAAAACCCAGAAAGATCCAGAAAGTGTTTGCTCTGGTTTTTGACCCTCCAAATTCAACCCCAAATAGCTTAACCCTCCGAAAATACCATAACGCTCAACCTGTAGTAGAAAATGATGAATTGCTACTCCACCATGCTAGCAATCACCCCACAATGTCCCTCCAAATGAAATCCTAGCATATTAGCCCCTAAATCCTCCAACCAACACTCCACACAACGATCACCCAAGAGAATTATGTAAGCCTGTGAGAGATGATGTAGTAGCAAGATTTAGCAATTCATACAGCAGCAAAGGACTCCCTTTTTCCTCCTAAAATCTCCCTCCTTTGGCTGGAATCTGACCAAGAACACCCCTACAACAATAGAGACTCCAACTTCCAGCAATAATCCTCCTAATGACCGTGTGGCCTCTCCCTCTATGTCTGAATTAAACTAGAATAGTGCGTACCTATGTGATGCTCCTCTTCAATCCTCCACAACAAGAGAAAATCCTTCTTAGGGTGGCACTCAAAGTCCCCCGAAAAAGGTTAAGCTTCACTCCTTGGGAAGCTCTTGTGCTAAGCAACACTTGTAACTCAACTAAACAACTAGACTGACAATCAGTTATCAAAATGTCGAAAGGCCCCTAAAATGAGAGCCTCGCCTCCAATTTATAGCTATCCATCCCTCATGCTCCTTGTGGGATCCACCCATGAAATTCCATCTCTCACCCAATTCGAATTCCTCCAAGGGGTGTGTATTCCCTTGGAGTGGTCCCCACTCTCCACTTCCCATCGAATTTCTTGGCTTTTCTAATGTTTAGGGGTGGCACCTTTATAATTTTTCCTTTTTCACCCACTTTACCGAAGTTTATATTCTAAATATTTATTAACTACCAAAAATTACAAAATTGAGAATTCCCTTAGCAAAATTATTAATTGGGGACATGACAACCTTCCTAGGGTGGCATTCGAAGTCCCACAAAGAAAGGTTGAGTTCTCCAATTGGAAAACTGTTAAAATTGGAAACTAGGCCAAACTCCATGTGGGTCTACTTATTCATTGCAGCTGGTATTTTTCTTGGATTCCTCTCGTCGAGACTTGTAGGATTGATCTAAAGATCATACGATTCTGATATGTATTCACGGAGATATGAATTTATATGTGTTATGGGTCAATTCGTCAAGGTCGGCCAGCAACCAAATTACCTCCACTTATCCTCAACATTTCACCATAAATAGGAGAGGTCTTCAAGTCATTTGACAATCACCTCTTGTGATCTCTCTCCACTTATCTTTGGGTTTTGATGGGAGGAGAGATTTGAAGAGAATATGCTGCCCTAGACGAGATGCCCTAGATCCTCAACATTGTCATGAAGAGAGATCCCTCAAGGAAATCATGTAAGAAGACCTTATCGTTGTTATGAAGGAGGCCTCCTCAACGTAGCAGGAGAAGCCTAAACGCTGGTCTAGAAGAGACCTATTCGGTGTTCTAGAAAGGATTCCATACACAGTCCTAAAGGGAGGATCTAACCTTACACTAGCCGCAGTAAGGAAGTAGAAATCTGGCCGTTGTCCTGGCCCTAGATGTAGTCTTCTATTAGCAATCTTTGAAGAGACTAGACCACAGTTTAAGGGGGGGTTTATGTGCCCTAACAACAGTCAGTACAAACCCTAACAACAATCATAGAGTTGGCTCTCATACGCTGTCTAAATTGGCAGAAAGGAGGTTTCAAATACAACTTATGCACAGTCTTTGAGGGTCCCTGATACATTATTCATAGGAGGCCATTATATGATGTTAAGAGAAGCTATCACACATTGTTAAGTGTAAGAATTAGTCACAATTTGCCCTAGTCGCAGTCAAACGAGAAGGATTCTATCCACCAAGAAGAAGAAGCCTTATCAATATATTAAGGCTTGAAAGGACAGCCTGGAATTTGGGACAACATAGTGTTGTCAAGTGCATCACTGGAATTTGGGACAACATAGTGTTTTCAAGTGAAGCACTGGAATTTGGGACAGCATAGTGATGTCAAGTGCAACACTGGAATTTGGGAAAGCATAGTGATGATGAGTGCAACACAGTGATGATGGACATGGTGTGATGGTGAAACACAGTGATGATGGACATGGTGTGATGGTGCAGCATAGTGGGACATGGTGTGATGGTGCAGCAAGGTACATCACAGTGATGATGGACATGGTGTGATGGTGCAGCATAGTGTAGCACAGTGACGATGGACATGGTGTGATGGTGCAACATGGTGCAACACAGTGATGATGGACATGGTATGATGGTGCAGCATGGTGACAATGAATGCAACACATTGTTGGATGCAATATGGTTAATGCAGCACACTGTTGGGTGCAACATAGTGATCATGAATGGTGTAGCATGGTGTAATGAAGTGCAACACAATGGTGGGTGCAGCATGGTGATGGAATCACTTGTGTTCAGATCAGCTATCTCATGTGTTATCTTCTTAGTGAAGATCTCTTCTCTTATTTTGTCAAGTAAAAATGTTGACTTCTGATGTATATGTACCATATCTCTCTCTGTTGAACTATTGAAGCACATATAAGAAGAATTGATCAAGAGTTTCCCCACATTGGGGTTTGTCCATGGCTGGCACCACATCTTGTGTCCTCTTGTCTTGGCTTTTTTTCTGCGATTTATGTTTATGTTCTATCTACATTTTACTATCATGATAAATGTGATTTCTAATCTGGAATTGATATTGAGCTAATATGGAAAATTGAAGTAAATTTGCTCTCAGAATAGAACATACCTAAAATTAACATGGTATCAGAGCTGAGGTGAAGACAAAGCCCAAGAAAGAGTGAAAGAGAAATCACCAAAGATAGTTGGACAAGATCAAAGACCACTTCAAATTCACCAAGGGTGAAGTTGAAGCAAATAAGATTATCAGAGTGGCGCAGCACAAGCATTTGGTGGCCTACCTAAAGGTCACTTCAATGGGAAGTCCGGATCTAAGAATGGAAGGAAAGGAAGATGCCTTGCTTGCAATAAGTTTGGCCATTATGCTAGTAAGTTTCCAAATAGAAGGGACACATCACTTGATGATGATAACAATCATTCCAGGGGCATCTTTAATGATCAGAGGAATGACTGGTACAATGGCAAAGGAAAAGGGAATGCAGGTCATCAAAGAAATGGCCGACTCTTCAAAGAAAGCAAGGAACCCCAAGTATGAAGAATCAAATGTTGTTTCTGATATGCTAAGGGAGTATCATCTTATATAGGCCCTCTCCACTACTTCTCCTCCAGACTCTTTGGGAATCTGGCTTATTGATAGTAGTGCTTCAAGGCACTTCATCCGATAGAAGGAATCTCTCTCTAATTTGATAGAGAATGAAACAATCATGGAGATTATACTTGGAGTCAATGCCACCTATCACAGAAAGGGTGTAGGGAATGATACCCCTCAATTAAATGAGGGTAACACGATTCATTTACAAAAAGTTCTTTATGTGCCTGATTTCAAGAAGAACCTGGTGTCCATTTCAGCAATGGAAGTCAAAGGTTTCAAGGTGGCATTCATCGATGGAAAGGTACGTGTTTGAAAACAGAATATTCAAGATCCTTTTACTCTTAGGTTCATGGTTGGAAATTTGTATCAAGTTGCTGGAAGTCCATTGGGGACCATGTCATGCGACTCATCTCTTCTATCGCACCAGAGGTTTGCCCATATTCATTATGGGGCTCTACCTGATGTAAGACAGATGGTGACAGGGATGCCTGAATTCAAGAAAAGCATGGAGGTACATGTTCGAGATGTACCAAAGCAAAACTTACAAGGGGACCATTCCCCTCTTGTAATAGCAAGACCGCAGATGTGGATCAACCCGAGAGGTTTGGGATTCATGATCGAGAATCTCATGTATGTAGGTGGAAGCAATCTCTCTATGATTTAAAGCAAGCACCCCTGGCTTGGTATGAGAGGATTCACAAGCTATCTGATGAAACTGAGATTCACTAGGAGTGACGCAAATCCAAACCATTGCCTTAAGGTTATGGATGATAGACCTCTCATTTTGGTACCCTATGAAGACGACCTGTTTCTGACAAGTGCAGATCCTCTCATTTACAAAACTAAGAGGGAGTTGGATTCCGAATGTGGAATGGTGAACTGCAAGCCCGTGACTACGTTGATGAAGCCTAACTTTAAGAAGTTATGCAGTAGTGATGACAGACCTAATTTGGGAAATGCCTCTAAGTTTCGTAAACTCATACTAGCGTTGATGTTCCTGGTGAACTCACGTCCGGATATATGTTTTGTAGTTAGCATGTTGAGCTCATATATAGTTGAGCCTCACTAGATTGGTGCCGAGACTCATTTGAGATATCTTCAGGGCACAATCTCTCATGGATTGAGATACACTGCTAGAAATGTGAAGTTGCATGATTATTCTGATGCTGATTAGGCAAGCAGTGTGGAGGATCGCAAAAGCACTTTTGGGTGCTGGTTCTCTTTGGTTCTTCTCTGATATCTTGGATGAGTAGGAAGCAGAAGTTGGTTGCTTTGAGCATTGTTGAGGCCGAATACATAGCTACGCATATGACCTCGTGTGAAGCGACCTGGTTGAGGAAGCTCTTTAGTGAGTTGTTTGGACACGTGATGGATACCATCGTGATCTTCTGTGACAACCAGAGGGGGATTTGATTGTTGAGGAATCCCGTTTTCTATGATGGCTCCAAGCATATAAACATCAAGTACCACTTTATCTGGGATATGGTACATCGAGGAGCAAGAAGGCTCCATCGCATTGGGTCTGATATGCAGGTCACCGATATTCTGTCGAAGCCCCTGGGAAAGGTTAAATTCTTGACATTTCGAGAACGACTAGGAGTTGTGGAGAGACTCTCTCCTAAGGGTCCTGTGTGATATGGACATTGAGCTCTAGGAGCTCCGGGGGGCTTGGGGGTACATCTTAGAGCAATGAGCAACCATAGGGTGAGTGGTTTTAGCCTTCCCCTAGTGGTCTGTTATGTAGGCAGGATGAGTGGTTCATCCTTCTCCTGCCGAGACACAATCATAGGGTGAGTGGTTCATCCTTCCCCTAGTGATTTGTTGTGTACAGGGTGAGTGGTTCAGCCTTCCCCTGGGATACCCCTAGCAACATGTGGGCAGGATGAGTGGTTCATCCTTCTCCTGTTGAGACATCCTACCCATGCAGTCTGGGACTAATGGGAAGTACCTCTCATCTAGCCACTGAGTAGGGAAATGAGGATAGGGACCATAGTAGTACTAATGGATGCATCGTGTTACTACCGTACTCCCTATGCTAGGATGATATTGATCTGGGATCAATTGGAACTGACTTCAGGTCAGTAAGAGTGATATAACTCACTCTCTTTTGGAACTGATTTCAAATCAGTAAGAGTGGTATGACACACTCTCTTTATTGGAACTGACTTCAGGTCAATAAGAGTCGTATGAGACACTCTCATTTATATGAGACTTCGAGTCAGTAGAGGATGGTATGATACATTCTCGATCTCTTCTTCTTCTTCATATTTCAGCAGAGCAGAGAAGTGCAGAGCACTGATGGCAGAGATGGTACAGTCTGGCAGATGGATTAGTAGATGGAGTTCTCCCTAGTTGAGAGGGAGTGTTAAAATTGGCAACTAGGGCCAAACTCCATGTGGGTCTACTTATTCATGGCAGCTGATATTTTTCTTGGATTCCTCTCGTCGAGAGGTGTAGGATTGATCTAAAGATCACAAATTCTGATCTATATTCATGGAGATATGAATTTGTATGTGTTATGGGTCAATTCGTCAAGGTTGGCCAGCAACCAAATTACCCCCACTTGTCCTCAATGTTTCACCATAAATAGGAGAGGTCTTCAAGTCATTTGACAATCATCTCTTGTGATCTCTCTCCACTTGTCTTTGGGTTTTGGTGGGAGGAGAGATCTAAAGAGGATATGTTGCCCTAGACGAGATGCCCTAGATCCTCAACGCTGTCATGAAGAGAGAGCCCTGAAGGCAATCATGTAAGAAGACCTTATCGCTGTTATGAAGGAGGCCTCCTCAATGTAGCAGGAGAAGCCTAAAGCTGGTCTAGAAGAGACCTATTCGGTGTTCTAGAAAGGCTTCCATACACAGTCCTAAAGGGAGGATCTAACCTTGCACTATCCGCAGTAAGGAAGTAGAAATCTAGTCGCTCTCCTGGCCCTAGATGCAGTCTTCTATCCACAATATTTGAAGAGACTAGGCTACAGTTTAAGGGGGGGGGTTTATGTGCCATAACTGCAGTCAATACAATCCCTAATAGCATTTATATAGTTGGCTCTCATACGCTGTCTAAATCCGTAGAAAGGAGGTTTCATATACAACTTGTGCATAGTCTTTGAGGGCCCCTTATACGTTGTTCATAAGAGGCCATTATACGCTGTTAAGAGAAGCTCTCATACGCTGTTAAGTGCACGACTTAGTCACAATATGCCTCAATCACAGTTAAACGGGAATGCTTCTATCCACCGAGAAGAAGAAGCCTTATCAATATATTACAGCCTGAAAGGACAGCCTGGAATTTGGGACAGCATAGTGTTGTCAAGTGCAGCACTGGAATTTGGGACATCATAGTGTTGTCAAGTGCAGCACTGGAATTTGGGACTGCATAGTGATGATGAGTTGCAACACAGTGATGATGGACATTGTGTGATGGTGCAACACAGTGATGATGGACATCATGTGATGGTGCAACACAGTGATGATGGATATGGTGTGATGGTGCAGCATAGTGGGATATGGTGTGACGGTGCAGCATGGTGCAACATAGTGATGATGGACATGGTGTGATGGTGCAGCATAGTGCAGCACAGTGATGATGGACATGGCGTGATTGTTAGAAATATTGAGAGGGGGGGTGAATCAATATTTCTTTTTCCGACTATTGTTTTACCAGTTAAACAATTTATATTCAGAACACAAGATGAACAACAATAATAAATGATTTTATTAATATAAACTTTGCAGTAAAATAGATACAATATATAAGTGGTTTCAATCAGTTGCCAAGCTCCAGCGCAGACTTTGGTGAGGTTCCCACCTCCAGAGCACCAACTCTACTTTACCAAGACACCAACCTTGGACTTAGGAGAACCAACTCACAAGGACTCCAATCCTTCCTACTTCTGAGGCATCAACCCCAAGGACTCCAATCCTCCTTACTTTTGATGCACCAGCCCCAAGGATTCCTATCCTTCTTGCTTCTGAGGCACCAGCCTCAAGGACTCCAAACCTTCTTACTTCTGAGGCACCAGCCTGAAGGGTGCTGACCCAATCTTGTTAAGGTTCATTTGATAGTAATGTTCTGCTCTCAGAACTCTTCTCTGCTGAGTTTTGTCTGTTTATAGCTTCATTATAGTCTCCAAGCTACAGCATCAATGACAACCAGTCTTCTTATGAGGTAGCCTTCACAACTCTACACACTGCCCACACATAGTCTCCAATAGCCTTCATGCTCTCCGATAATGTCTTCACACAACTTTAGTCAGTCTACTGTTAGCTGCACTAAGCTCTGAATAAAGAACAACTTCCTTTTCAAGCTTATGTTCTCTGCTAGCTACTTCTCCCCTTCGACTGTCTGTTGTCCTGTTGGCCCTTTGGCCCTCTTTCTATTCTGCTGGATCCTCTCACTGCCTCTGTCTCCTCCAACTTATTTCCACAACGTTCAATAGCCTTCAATAGCGTTCAACAACATTAACCCCCTTTGTTCTTTGTTTTTCCTCCTTTTATTTGTTCCCCATGCCTCTGTTTTTTTCCTGGTTTCCTCTCTTCGTTGGCCCTTTAGCTTCCTCCTCGGTCTCTGTGGTTTCCCCTATCTCTTCATGCTCACCAGCACTCCTAAGACACGTTGATTCAACAGCGAAAACCGAATCATACATAGAGAACACATACAAAAAATTGTAACAATGCTCTCCTTTTTTAATGATGGCAGGCATACACAGAGTTGGCATAGTTTAATGGACAGCCACGTCCCAATCGCAATCGCAATCGGTTTGATTCAGCCTCCTAAACTATCGGGAGCGTTATTGTATGCATTTTTGCCTCAAAAGCCCGCACACGACAAATATACAATTACACATAATTTATGAGTAAAACAAGCGAAACTTGTTAAAGAGGCGGACTTCGATTATATTTTACCTGCGTCTATTCCTGTATCGGGTCTGCGCTTAAATCGCAATCGGCGATTCGTAACTCCTAGGGGTCCTTTATATATTGGGCCCATGACTCTGCCGATCGCCGACAGCCGATCCACCAATGGACACGATATTATAATAGGGTGCTATATAATAGGACCATCGGGTCCGCATACATTATCGCAATCGCCACTTTCAGAGGTTCTTCTATAAGTCGAGCCTAAAACATTGTCGATGGCCGATGGCTGATACCGGATGCGATATTATATTAAATTGTTTATAATAGGTCCGTCGAGTCCACAGCTCTATCGCAATCAGTGCTTTCATGTGGCAAGGCTTCATAATATATGCGATATGTGACGGATGCGATGATAGATTAACTTATATTTCAATGTGCGGCGGGTCCACATTGATAGGCATCGCAACTGGGAGTTGCCCCTTGAGGAGGTCCGATGCGATATCGCTATCAATGATCGTAATGGACCGCTTGACATATTGTAGCGCCTTCTTCCGAAGTGCCAATGCGATAATTGCTATTGGCGATCGCAAGTCGCATAGGGTCAAGGCTCAACGTTAACGTAGACCCCTCATAGCGATGCGATGTGCCAGACCCGATACAACTCAACACTCCCATGTATAGAGTTTCAAGTTTGCAATCTGCCTCCAATAGTGTATTTGCCCTAGAGCCAAGTCTTCCACCTCCGATAGTGTAAAAGCATGCATTCATGGGTTTTACGAGCCCAATAGTATATATACAGAGAGAGGAGAGGAGAATCCGCAATAATACAGAGATATATAAATAATATATATATAAGTCTGCGCCTTCCATAGTGTTAAAAACACATATGTATGATATATGCTCCTCCACCTGTATCTACATGCAAATAATTCTTTTGTGGCCCGATAGCTCCTTATGTTCCTCTGTTGCTCCAATGCCTATCTGCGTCCTCTGTTAGCTATGTTTGCTTCTGTACTTTGGCATATATGTATGGTATATATATGGCTCCTCTGTAGCTCCGATAGCTCTGTGTGTTGCCTCCCATGGCTCTGTTCTTCTTTGGCATATATATGCCATATATATGCTTTGTTCTGCTCACTCAGTTTGCTCCTGTAGCTCTGAGAACTCAGTTTTGGCATATATATATGTAATATATATATGGCTCCTATTACATATATATGTGGCTCCTGTTGTAGCTCCTTTTGCTCTAATGTGTCTTTCAAAGATCTCCTTGCATATATGAATGCCTCTCTTTCTTTGATATCTTGCAATATGCTTTGATATGCCTCCTTTGGTAACTCCTCTTGGCTTGGCTATCTTGATGGCCTTGATCCTATCTCTTCATGGATCTACTCGGCTTCCCCTTGGCTTCATGTCATCCTCTAGTATCTAGAATATTGCCATATTGACATCAATGAAAACCTAGGTCAATAATCTCCCCCTTTGTTATTGATGGCAATATTCTTCTTCTCTCCCCCTTTGACATCAATGGCAAAGGAGTGCTCTGGGACTCCCCCTATCAAGCTGCTTTTGTTCTTCATGAATGGTAGATCTTCATGGGTCTGTGACTCCCCCTGTTATAGTGCTCTTCTTCTTTTTACACAAGATAGAAGGATTGATGCTTTATCATCAATTTGCACATTATTCCCTCTTCATGTCTCAGAACTGCTTTATCATGGCTTCAATAATGCTTAAAGATTCTCTATTTTAGTGCTTACAATCAGATTTCGAATAGCCATACATCAAGTGTCCAAATCCAGGCTTTTATGCTTCAATTCATATTGTTGTCTCCACAGGCAGAAAATAGAGACCTTCATAGTCCGAATCTAGAGAAAAATGCCACTAAGATTGTCTTTCTCGCCATCTTTCTTCATATTTGAGTTTCTTTATGTCTCTGTGCTTCTCTTTAAATCACTGCCATCCAGTGTTCAACATCATTTCATTTGGGTGAAATGGTGAGAGGTTGTGCCTTATTGTTGCTTTATTTTCTCAGTGACCAATCTTAGCATAAGTTGTATTTGACTACACTACACTCTCCTTTCTATGAGCCATCTTGTTCTTGTGTTCTTGCACACATCTTTGCATGTTATTTTCCTACCAGATTCAGATATCCAGTCTATCACTGTCTTTTAAATCCAATTGTTGATTTGCATGTTCATGCAATGCTTCAGTTTTGTTATATGCCGCTAGCTTCTCTTCTTTCAATCTTCATTCCAGATGTATCTGTCTGTTTGAAGATTGCCTCTATTAGTGTTCAAAATTTATCTGTTCTCTCATTAAATCCCTGAGTTAGGACATAAGCTTATGTGATAACAACACCATAGTTGTTTGCTCTATTTCTTTAGTGTTAGATTCCATTCTTTGTTGTTTCGAATACTACTTAGAGTTTAAGTGAAAGGCATCTTTAACAATAGTCCAAAGAGTGGTTACAGGATCTTATTCTTCAAATGGAGTACTCCTGAGACATGATCTTCATGAAGGAATGATTATTAATATAGCTCAATAAGGATTTCATCAAGACCCTATTCACTAATAGCTTCTGCAATAGTGATCAAGAATTACAGGCTCCCCCTAACTATATGCATCATCTCCTTTTGGCAGAGTCTTCCCATCAAATGCTTAGATTGTCAAAATTCAGGCCAATGACATATGCTGTTGGCTGGAGAGCTCAAGGGACTTTCGGATTGTATTTCCTTCCTTCTCCATATTTGTGTAACTTTCTTCTTTTGCATGGTTCTAGCTTGTGTAAGAGCCCATGTTAAGTAACAATCACGTGCCATATGACCAATGTTATGACACTTGAAGCATTCTACATTGTTCATGAATAAGAATTCATGATTTCTTCCTAAAAAATTGTTTCTTGTAGATTGTTGGGGACTATAATATCTATCTCTATGGGATGGTTGGGCACCATAACATTTACCTTTATGATATGCTTTACAGTCTTTTTCCATGTGACCAAAGTTTGTAAAAGAATAACAATAACCAAAAAATGAACTTTGGTACCTGGGAGATGGAGATTTCCTTGATGTACTTCTGAAGCCTTTCTGCCTTGAGATCCTTTGATGATAACCATTACCTCTCGCATCTTTGATATCATCTACATTTCTTCTTGGAGTTGGATTTCTTCTTGGAACATGATTTCTTCTATTGTAGCCTTGATTTTTCTCCTTGCCTTTGCTGGAACTGGGAGTATCACCATTTCTTTTTGGCTTCTTCACATCTCTTTTGTTTAAAGAATTTTCATTCTTGTTTGAGGATTCACCTACATATCCGAGACCTAATTTATCAGATGGACATCTGTGATAGCTGAGCATGTCATCTAATGCTTGAGAGCTCTTCAAGATTTTGTTCATCTTTTCAACCTTTGTTATGAGGAAGACAATCTCTTCTTCCAATCTTTCACACTCATTATTCTTCTTGGCAAGTTGTTTCTCAGTTTCTTCCTTGCTACGAGTAGCTTCATCTGCTACTATTTTAAGGGAGATGATATTTGACTTCATTTTGAAGATTTCTTCATCCCTTGTTTTTAGTTGACAGATCATGGTGTTTCTTTCCTTTCCTGCTTCATCAACCTGTTCTTCTATGACTTCCATTACTTCCATAGTATTTTCAGCTCCTTGTGCTCATTTCCTTGATTTTTGTAGTTGAGACTTGAGAGAGGAGACCTCTACCTTGTATTGAACAACCTCTTCTTCAAGTTTGTTCAAGCTCTTGTGCCTTTGCTCAAGTTGACTTGACAAGGTATCTTCCTGCTTCTTTGATTTATTCAGTTGATTTGTCATGGATATGACTTATTCATGATGCTTTCTTTTACTTTGATGAAATTCCTTCTTATTCATCCCTTTCTTGTACTTGAAGCTTGAGGAGGTCAAATTTCTTCCTTGTTTGATCTTGGTAACCAGCTAGTGCTATCTTCTTAAGTTCCTTATTTTCCTTTTTCAGATTGTTAATCTCTTCCATGGCAGTCATAAGTTGAGCGAGAAGATCTTCTACAAAGTCTTTTTCATTCTCTTCATCTTCTAGGTCTGTTTTAGCCTTGATGGCATCATTCTCATGTTCAACTTCTATGATGGGTTCTGGATTTCCTTCTTGATTTCCATCATCTTCTTGACTGATGGTCATGGTCAATGCTCCTTTTGAGTGAAGATCATGAAGTTTGTCCCATATTCCCTTCGCTGATGAATCTTTTCCTAGATTGTTCTTTACAAAATCAGGTAGCCCATTCAAGATTGCCTTTATTGCTTTTGCATTATACTCCTTGGATTCTCTATCCATCCTGCTATCATCAATCACTGATTTCCAGATTTCAATGCCTTGAGTATGTAAGAAATTCCTCATTCTTGCTTCCATATATTAAAGTTCCCATTGAGCCTTGGAGCCTCCTCAAATTGATTGTTTTCTATTTTAGTAGTAGAGGGAGACACATCCTTAGGAGGATTAGAGACTTTCTTCCTTGACTTCACCATTTGTGTTCTAAAGGTTACCCTTCAAGCTATTAGGCTTTGAATGAAGTAACTTGGCTCTCATACCAATTGTTGGAAATACTAAGAGGGGGGTGAATCAGTATTTCTTTTTCCGACTATTGTTTTACCAATTAAACAATTTATATTCAGAGCACAAGATGAACAACAATAATAAATGATTTTATTAATATAAACTTTGCAGTAAAATAGATACAATATATAAGTGGTTGCAATCAGTTGCCAAGCTTCAACTCGGACTTTGGTGAGGCTCTAACCTCCAGAGCACCAACTCTACTTTTCCAAGACACCAACCTTGGACTTAGGAGCACCAACTCACAAGGACTCCAATCCTTCCTACTTCTGAGGCATCAACCCCAAGGACTCCAATCCTCCCTACTTTTGAGGCACCAGCCCCAAGGATTCCTATCCTTCTTGCTTTTAAGGCACCAGCCCCAAGGACTCCAATCCTGCTTACTTCTGAGGCACCAACCTCAAGGGTTCTAACCCAATCTTGTCAAGGTTCATCTGATAGTAATTTTCTGCTCTGAGAACTCTTCTTTGCTAAGTTCTGTCTGTTTATAGCTTCATTGTAGTCTCCAAGCTACAACATCAATGACAACCAGTCTTCTTATGAGGTAGTCTTCACAACTCTACACACTACCCACACATAGTCTCCAATAGCCTTCATGCTCTTTGATAATGTCTTCACAGAGCTTTAGTCAGTGTACTATTAGCTACACTAAGCTCTGCATAAAGAACAACTTCTTGTTCAAGCTTATGTTCTCTGCTGGCTACTTCTCCCCTTCGACTATCTGTTATCCTGTTGGCCCTCCGACCCTCTTTCTATTCTGCTGGATCCTCCCACTGCCTCTATCTCCTCTAGCTTATTTCCACAGCATTCAACAACCTTGAACAGCGCTCAACAGCATTAACCCCCTCCGTTCTATGTTTTTCCTCCTTTTATTTGCTCCCCATGCCTCTGTTTTTTTCCTGGTTTCCTCTCTTTGCTGGCCCTTTAGCTTCCTCCTTGGTCTCTGTGGTTTCCTCTGTCTCTTCATGCTCACCAGTACTCTTGAGACACGTTGATTCAACGGTGAGAACTGAATCATACATAGAGAACACATATACAAAAAATTGTAACAACGCTCTCCTTTTTAATGATGGCAGGCATACACAGAGTTGACATAATTTAATGGACAACCACATCCCAATCGCAATCACAATCGGTTTGATTCAGCCTCCTAAACTATCGAGAGCGTTATTGTATGCATTTCTACCTCAAAAGTCCGCGCACAACAAATATACAATTACACAGAATTTATGAGTAAAAAAGGTGAAACGTGTTAAAGAGGCGGACTTCAATTATATTTTACCCGTGTCTATTCCTGTATCGGGTCCACGCTTAAATTGCAATCGGCGATTTGTGACTCCCGGGGGTCCTTTATATATTGGGCCCATGACTCCGCTGATGGCCGATCCACCACTGGACGCAATATTATAATAGGGTGCTATATAATAGGACCATCGGGTCCGCATACATTATCGCAATCGCCACTTTCATAGGTTCTTCTATAAGTCAAGCCTAAAACATTGTCGATGGTCGATGGCCGATACCAGATGTGATATTATATTAAACTGTTTATAATAGGTCTGTCGGGTCCACAGCTCTATCGCAATCGGCGCTTTCATGTGGCAATGGCTTCATAATATATACGATATGTAATGGATGCGATGATAGATTAACTCATATTGCAATGTGCGGCGGGTCCGCGTGGATAGGCATCGCTACTGGAAGTTGCCCGTGGAGGAGGTCCGATGCGATATTGCTATCGGCGATCGCAATGGACCGCTTGACATATTGTAGCGCCCACTTCTGAAGTGCCAATGCGATAATCGCTAAAGGTGATTGCAAGTCGCACAGGGTCAAGGCTCAACGTTAACGTAGACCCCTCATAGCAATGCGATGTGCCAGACCCGAGACAACTCAACACTCCCACGTATAGAGTTTCAAGTCCACAATCCGCCTCCGATAGTGTATTTGCGCTAGAGCCAAGTCTTCCACCTCCGATAGTGTTAAGTTTGTGTATATGGGATTTCTGTCCGCCAATAGTGTAAAAGCATGCATTCATGGGTTTTACGGGCCCGATAGCATAAATGTATATATATATATTTATATATAGATAAAATTTTGTGCCTTCACATAGTGTTAAAAACACATATGTATGATATATGCTCCTTCGCCTATATCTGCATGCATATAATTCTTTTGTGGACCGATAGCTCCTGATGTTCCTTTGTTTCTCTGATGGTTATCTGCGTCCTCTGTTAGCTCTGTTTGCTTCTTTACTTTGGCATATATGTATGGTATATATATGGCTACTCTGTAGCTCCGATAGCTCTGTGTGCTGCCTCCCATGGCTCTGTTCTTCTTTGGCATATATATGCCATATATATGCTCTGTTCTGCTCACTCAGTTTGCTCCTGTAGCTCTGAGAACTCAGTTTTGGCATATATATATGTAATATATATATGGCTCCTATTACATATATATGTGGCTCCTCCTGTAGCTCCTTTTGCTCCAATGTGTCTTTCAAAGACTTCCTTGCATATATGAATGCCTCTCTTGCTCTGATATCTTGCAATATGCTTTGATATGCCTCCTTTAGTAACTCCTCTTGGCTTGGCTATCCTGATGGCCTTGCTCCTGTCTCTTCATGGATCTGCTCGGCTTCCCCTTGGCTTCATGTCATCCTCTAGTATCTAGAATATTGCCATATTGACATCAATGACAACCTAGGTCAACATTGATGGTGCAACATGGTGCAACACAGTGATGATGGACATGGTATGATGGTGTAGCATGGTGACAATGAATGCAACACATTGTTGGATGCAGTATGGTTAATGCAACACATTGTTGGGTGCAGCATAGTGATCACGAATGGTGCACCATGGTGTAATGAAATGCAACACAGTGATGGGTGTAGCATGGTGATGGAATCACTTGTGTTCAGATCAACTATCTCATGTGTTAACTTCTTGGTGAAGATATCTGCTCTTATTTTGTCAACTCAAAATGTTAACTTCTGATGTATATGTACTATCTCTCTCTCTGCTAAACTATTGAAGAACATGTAAGAATAATTGATCAAGGGTTTCCCCACATTGAGGTTTGTCCCTCGCTGGCGCCACATCTTTTGTCCTCTTGTCTTGGCTTGTTTTCTACGATTTATATTTATGTTCTATCTGCATTTTACTATCATGGTAAATGTGATTGCTAATCTGGAATTGATACTAAACTAATAGGCAACATTGAAGTAAATTTGCTTTCAACATAGAACATACCTAAAATTAACAAAAACTCGGTGCTAAACAACAAGTAACCCGGATAAGCAGCTCAAGCAACTAAGATGGAGTTCACTATGTCAAAACATGCCAAATGAGGTTGAGCCTCATCTATTTATAATTCGTGGGCCTCTTTTCCCATGTGGGCCCCCTCCAACTAGCAATTTGACTTTCCCTTGTTATCCATTCGAACTTCCCTCTAAGGTGGTGCGGATTTCCTTATGTCGGTGGCCCCCACATTATGCCAACAAAACATTTTGGCCCCTTTTTCGTTCCTAAGTCTTTTCCAAAAATAACATGGGTCCCATGGCCTCCAAAATTGTCAAAATTGTAGAATAGATAAACCTCTAACAATTTAATCTAGGAAGGGACATTTCATGGGACTCAAGCCAAGGTGATAGTGGTCCCTTGTGTTGTGTGTGGTAGCCGAGTGAGGTTGCAAATATCTTTGAAAACCATACTAATAAGAATGGTAATAGGATCCAATAACTAAGTCAAAAATCTCTAGGAGGTAAAAAAGAGGCTTGATGATTTGCCCTGTTTAGGGAAAATCCATCTCAAGTCAATTCCCACCCAAGGTAATGACAAAAAGAAATCCATAACCAAAGACGAAAAAATGAAAGAGACAACAAACAAAAAACAAAATGGGTTGTGCTAATGATTTTGTAAGGAAAAGTAACAACGATAGGTCCATTTTGGCCTCAAAATGGTCATATTACCCACCACTAGTGGGTGACCCCTACGGGAGAAATTTTCTCCTAGGTTTATCTTCAGCCGACAGCCAACAACCCCTTGTAGCCACCTAATAACTCGACGTGCTAATTTTATCTACCACCTCAGCCAACCATTGTGTGAACTCGCTCATCTGTCATGATCATATGTTTGAAGGTGGGCCTTTCAACCCTGAAGGTATGATTTTTCATTATGTAATTGGGTGTTTATGCTTGCTTTCCTTCGACACATTTGGGCATGAATTAGTGGGAGGATTCAGTGGAAAGAAAGGGCTTTGACTGTGCTCTTGTTCCCTTATCTCAACTTGGGGAGTTAATATTGAATCCTTGGGCTGTGGAATCTCCTTTATTGGCTATTAGATTTAGCAATGGCACTACATGAGAAACCCTAATTTTGGTTGCGTGGTCTCACTTCCCAATACCATATATCTCACTCCCCTCCGCTCATTATGACACCTTTTCAAATTTTCTCCATCTGTGTCCACATTTTCCATTGGGTCCACAAGGTGTTATCCTTCCCCTTCCCCTTGTCCACACCATGGGTCGGGCCTGGAATGATGCCCAGAAGGTTGATGCAGCTAAAAAGAAAGATAATCATAATATGGCCACATACAATAGGAAATGTACCACAAAATTCAAAATATGGTTGAGATAAGAAAAATTAGGCAAAAGCCAAACATGAGCTCTACCCCTTATCATTATGGCCATCATCTTGGGTCCTAGGGCCCCTATGAGTGCCCCCTGCATCATTGAGAAACCCATGATTGTCCCAACCCCTACTAGGCGATAAAATGTCATACCTTAATAGGGTAATCACTGTTACATCTTACACATCATGCTCTCATCCCCTCGAGCCTCGAGCAGTAAAATGAAGAAAATCAATAAAATAAAAACGATATATGAAGAAGGGTGGAAAAACAAAGGTCAAGGTAACTCATGTACAAAAATTTCTCCCTCCTACACTCATACACCCAATGTGTGGGCCTCCCTCATTATAGCTACCTTTGTACCATGGCTTATGGCTTGGAGCCTTCCCTTTTTCCCCCACTTTTCTCCATCACCACTTCACATGACACCTCCCATTTGATGGATGTACCATGGACCTATCACTCCCTTATAGGTTGAAACCGCCTAATAGGGTCCTTCATTAACATTACTTGTCAAGCAAGGTAACACTTGTACATGTTTAATCCCATTTGGAAGGGCATGCCACTATGAAGTGTCCACTTATGCCCTTGATTAGAAAGATTTTTTACTCAATTTCATTAATGGATTATTGTACTGGAAGGTGAGGAGATGCATTGGATCTTATATAGGATTGCAGGTGGGTCTTCATCTTGGACTTGGCCTCCCTATATGTGATCCAAGCCCTCCAGAGGGACATAATGGCACTTGTAGGGTGAGCGTTGAGAGCCATGGGCCTCCAAACATGAAGAGCGTTCATTGCCACACCATGGGATGCTTCAACACCACCACATTGTTTGTTTGTGCCCCAGTTATACAAATATGATGATGCACTTGGACCACGTTGCCCAACTGACTACCCTTTGCACCCGATACTTGGTGGCTGATCTAGGTCCCAGAGGAGGTTTTTTCTCTTCCGGGGAGACATGGGAGGGCATGTGTCATATTCTAGCCCTCATTGATGGAGCATCGACATGATCTTGAGCCATTTGGAGACCCATGAGACCCATTTAGAGCCCACAAAATCCAAATTTTGGTTTGGAGATGTTTTGCAGCATTTGGAGCCTCTCTCAAAGCATCACTGTTAAGTTATGGTATGTTCTATGCTTATAACAATTTACTTATTTTCCTTATTATATTCCACAGATTAGCAATCACATGTACATAAAGTAAAGTGCAGATAGAACATTAAACGATCGACA
>APFE030376317.1:0-10453 GCA_000404065.3 Pinus taeda | reverse complement strand
TGCCAGTTTTGGAAGAGTTCCAGGAATTGTATAAGCATTCCAGAGTTGTTGGTCATCCTTAAACCATCACAGGTTGAGATTTCCCTTTTCAGGTTGAAGTTTTACCTTTTATGCGGGGTGAGGCCTCCCTTTTATGGTTGAAGGTTTCCCTCTTTAAAACAATAGGATCACTTCCTCTAGCAGAAGACTTCAGCTTCTTGCCAGTGTTGGAAGAGTTCCGGGAACTGCACTAAGCGTTCCAGTGTTGGTGGCCATCCTTAAACCACCGCCCTATTATACCAACATTTCAAAGAGCACATTCAGCCTAGTGCTGCCATGCATATTTGCTCATTTTGTATTACAACTCTTTTCTTGGACTCATACATAACCCTTCGGATTAAGGGGGGGAATGTTGGACACCTAATCCTAAATGGGTTAGTGTGGAAGCTAAACAGACTAAGTAGTCCAAGGGACCTTGGGATGTGAATCCCAACGGTCACCATATTGTACTATAAATGTACCTCTATTGTTAATAAAAATGCAATGCATGCTTTATCTTTCCTATTCTCTCTCGTTCACCATGTGTGTTTAACATCATCCTAACAATGTTAAAACAAATGCGCAATCTATTTTGTCTTCAGTTATGGGAGACCATGATGCCATTTGCAAGCAGTTGTAATCCAAGTTGTTGGCAATTTGGAAGAGGGAACAAATTGTCCCACCTGCTGCTTATGAACTAACAAAAAGGTTGGTCGAGTAGAAGATGAGACTGTTCAAAAGGCAGTTGACCAAGGATACAAGTCTGTGAGGACAAGGATGCAAAAGTTCCATCAGGCAACAAGAATGAATTTAGGAGGAAAAATATTTTCTTTAGCTGCAAGGGACCTTGGGAGCTAAGCACTTATGCTCAGGTAAATTGGTTAAGGTGCAAGGGGTAGAACAAGAGGATATTTCTTCTAATCATTCTAAGATGGGGTCATATATTATAGGTATGGGCAATCATGTGGAGATGTTAACCACTGTTCACCTATGCATCCGTGTTTAATGGCTGAAAATGGTAGCACCCGATTGTTCCCATGAGTGAAGAAGGATAAGAAGAAGACACTCAGGAGGATTTGAGGGATGAGCCACTAATGATGATCCAAGATGTAGAGCACGTAGAGGTGCATGGACATAAGGAGGAGCATGCCATACATAGTGTGTATGATGAGTCATCTTTGGAGAGATAGTTGACGGCTCAAGTTGGAGCCATGGACACGGGAATTGAGCATCCATCTTTGGGGCCAACCCTTGATTAGGTGCAAGTAGATGCAAAGGCATCTAGCGGGGCTATAGAACTTTTAGGTGAGAGCCGCTAGAGAGAGTATCAGCATCTCAAGACAAATCTTATGGCAATGAAGAAGAAGGCCCACACACTCTGAGGCACCATTTTGTAGCAGATCAATGAACTTGAGGAGCTTGGAGTTGTGTGTGCCAAGTCAAAGGCGAAGCTGTCTAGCATTGGGGAACAATTAACATCCCTAACTAGGCAGCGGGAGGAGCATATTCTGGAGCAGAGCAGCCCTCTTTAGGAGTACATAAATAGGGTTTGCAACACTAGTAGCCCACCTCTATACATTGGAAAGAGAAGGGAAAAGTTTTCTAGATGGGTTTTACAAGTTGGCCAAGACCGAGTGACAGTCCGACAATTTAGGGGTATCCCAGTGGCACAACATCAACGTGGTGAGATTGTTTCTTGTGTGGATATTTATGCATGAGATCCATGCTAGAGGATGGATTGGCGAGAGATTACGAGTTGGTATCCTATTGAGCGGATAATTTTTGGAGCATCATCAATAGTCAGGGGCATAACACAGTATGAGCTCTTAGACATGGGCAATGATTTGTGGCCAGGGTGGCATTGGTATCTAGGTATTGAGGGAAAATCAGTGGGTGTTGGGTCCCAGCACACTCTTCGTAGTCGGTTTTTTTTTTTTTTTTTGTAGTTGTTCTCTAATTTTTCCGCCCCCTCCTCGTTTTTTGGCTCCTCCAATTTATTTTTTAAATTTTTTTTATAAATGAATTTATCATATACAATTTTTTATTTTTTTTATTTTTATAATATTAGTACCTTTTATAACCAACCTCATTCTTAATTAAATTTATTTATTTTATTTATTTATTTTTTAATTTTTTGGATAAGTTATTTATTTATTTTTTGATAAGTTAGTTATTTATTATTATTATTTAAGGTTAATTTAACAATTAGATATTTAATTTAACTTAATATTATTTTCTCGCTTTAATATGTATTTATTAATTTTGAACTCTTGAAATGGAGCTGCTGAGCGGAGATGCGAGCCGAAAGCAACCAACCAGGTCACTACATGCATGTGTTTTCCAGGTACCCAGCCTATGAATGCTAAGTAGGTAAGTGTGGGAGCCATTGCATGCCTTGCTCATTCCGTTTTTATCGCCACGTTTTACCCTGGTAGCTGTGTCTTTTGTCTGAATGATCTGGCATGACCGACTACTCGATGTGTTTCCTCCCTACGCCACTTGCTGACAACCGAGCCTATAGCCATTCATGCAAAACCATATGTTTGACACGCTCACTCCGCATCTCGTTGGCCTTTCATCTTTGAAGCTATTATAAAACCAGTCTTTGGCAGGAGGGGAAAAGGTTTGGCTCGACTCTCCCTCTCCCCTGAGCGCTCTGGCGCAAGGCTGAGTTTCGCTCACAAGCTGGCAGTGTCTCAGTGTCCCACTTTCGCATTCATAATCGGCGTTTTCAGTTCTTGGTTCAAAATTTGCTGGTTTTGGTTTGCTGGAGGATTAAAGTCGCTCTCCCCTCGGCATGTGCCTGGTAAAAGGTCAGGCTTCCTGTTTTTACAGTTTGTATCTACTCTATTTAGTTCATGGGTTGCAATGTTTTTTTTCTGAATTATAGATTGTCTCAGTTACAGTGAGTTTTATAACCTGGAATAGTTTTCTTCCGATGCTTTAAAAAAGGAAGAGAGTCTGGGTTATGAATTGGCCTTTACCGGGCTTAAGTTCTATTTAAGCTCCCTTGTCAGAGTCTATGTTATTCAGTATGTTTTGGATAATCATACATAAATTGAAGAAATATGTAGTAATTTATAAGCCCTGCTCAGACTTTCGATTTAAAATAGGAGCCTGGTGGTGTATTTTCGAAATATATTGTTGTTGCATAGCTTACCAGGATTCATCATCTAGTTAACAATATACAGGGAGTTGATTCTTCTCAGTAAGCCTGGGAAGATTACTTGATAGGGTCTGTTTTCGCCTAAGTTTCACCAGCGTGCTACTCTCACACTTTGAAGGAACCGGGGCTCCCATGGACAGTAGTCTGTAGGTTTTTTCCCACCAACCAGAATCCCTGGTTTTTCTGGGCCGGAAAACCCATTTCATGGGACTGGAAATTTAACTCTCCAAAGCCGGCGTCTGAAAGATTGCAGAGCATTGTGATTTAAACCTCATAGGTTTGTGGGATGACAGTACCATAGCTGATGTGTTATGTACTTGTGGGAATAAAGAATTTAGGCAAATCCTTCATCTGTCATTCGCCTTAATAGGTGTCGTCATCCAAAGTTATTATCTCTGGACAGTTGGCTATATCTGTTTCCGCACCTCTCTCGGAATGTGAGACCACCCCTCTCGAGTCTTCCTTACGCCAGGTCCCTTGTTAGAATAGTCTTAAATTCCCTCTTTTGGCCTTATCTCATCCAGGTTTTATGTTCAGAGATCGGACAACTTTCTATTTATTTCTATTTATTTCTGGAGTAAAGTCCCAATCTGGGAAATCTAGTTAGGACAAAGAGGTACAAACGTTAAGCCAGGGAGAGGATTTTGGCGTCACATGGAGTGTGGGCCGGACGCATCGGCCACGAAGGCCATGATACGGGCCGCAATTCAGGCCGAAGAGGGATGGAAGGGCGCCACGTTATCAGGAGGATGGAAATCTACTCTGGATGACGTGGTTGTCCAACCATCAACACCAGATGCTGACAGGGATAGGGAAGGGATACAAAGAGAACAATCTTTATGGGAGGTCAACAAGAAAAGTGATTTTCAACAGAAGGAAAAGGTTATGCGTGAACACGCAAACCGCTACAAGTCTCAGAACCCTATTAAAACCACCCCCCCCCCTCCCCGCCTGCTGCAATAAAATTGGACAACATCCACTTGAACGAGCATATAGAAAGCCTACAGGAACTTGCTTTGGTGGGCAGATGGCATTTTCCAGAAATGGACGATGCCAGGATGAGAAAATGGCTTGAGGTATAGTGGAAACCACTGATTGGATATACTGCCATTGTTTCTAATCTTATGAAAGAGTGGTACTGCTTTCATTTCTTAAGCGCCAGTGATCTAAATACCATTCAGAAACGCCCTTGGGTCCATAGAAGGAGCTTCCTTGCTCTCTACAGATGGTACATTGGGTACAACCCACTAAAGAACACCCCTTCAAATAGCTTGATTTGGGTCAAACTCCCTAGCCTTCCCCTGGAATTGTGGTCTAAGGAGACTCTAACTGAGATAGGACCCATCATAGGAAGATTTGTCTACGTTGACCCAAGATGTCTTGGGGAAAAAGACAAGCGAATAGCATGGATTCTTATGGAAAAGACCTTCAGGGGAGGGTTTCCGGATCACATAGAGATTGCCTAGAGAGACTTAAAAATAAAACAAAGACTGGATTTTTGGGGAATCCCCTTCAGGTGCTCAGCATGTCACAGGACATGACACCTAATTAAAAATTTCCCTTGGTGCCCAGCTCTAAAATGCAGATTGCTTCATGAAAAAATTCGCAAAGACTCTCCCTAGTTTTCTGAAAAAGAGAAGCTATCTCCTACAGTTAGTTTGTCTCCATCAGAACATGATGTTGTGCAAGAATTTAAAATTTTGGAAAACAATATCAGCCAATCTCATCAGTATTTCTCTCAGGATTTCTCTCAGAGCCACGGTACCATGCCAGAAAGCTCGTCTAGGATTGGATCCGTTGTTGATAAAAAGACCCAGGCTATCATTTGTTTGCCTCCCCTAGAACCAAATGATGAAAAAGGAATTCCTCCTCCCTCTCCGATCATCTAGCCTTTCAAGGACTTTACTGTGGGTTCCCAAACCATATTTATTTCATCATCGTCGCCCTCGCCCAAAAAGAGCATTATCCCATCTGCGAAAGGCAAAGAGCCAATGGTATCAGCCACCCCTCTAAACTCCCCAGTATCATCTCCAACAAATTTGTATGACAATGACTTAGACTTTCTTCTAAACAAAAAATCACTTGAGCTGGAACCCTTAACCATCCATAAACCAAGAAATCTTTCACCCCCTCTTATAAGCTCGGACTCTGCAAGAAATATAACGGTGAGAAAAAAAAACAATGGAGGCAGTAGACATTTTAGGGGGAGGAGTGCAGACAGAGGTGTAAGAAATATGTCCCTTGTGGATGTTCCCATCATGGATATGTTAGAGATTCAGCCTCTTAGAGCAAGTGCGGCTGAAAAAACTCCTCAATGACTTTCATCATATCTATGAACATACGTGGTCTGGGAGCAGACCAATTATTTTTGGCGCTAAAGAATCTATTCTATTCAGCTCAGCCAAAAATTATTTTAATTCAAGAAACCATGCATAGCAATCATGTGTCCATCTCCTATTTTAGGAAAATGTTTCCCTCCTGGCACCTGGTAGCTTCGGAAGCCAAGGGTCTTTCGGGGGGGCTGGCGGTTTTATGGGATCCTGTTTGGATTAGAGCTAAAGCTTATAAATGCTTTGCAGGCATTCTCATCTCAGCCTCTATCAGAGGAAACGACTGTCCCATTAATATCTTGAATATCTACGCCCCCTATAAGAATAGGATCCTGTTCTGGGAAAAAAAATTTGCATTAGAAATTTTTGATATTGAAACATTGATGATTGCAGGTGATCTAAATGTAACTCTAAGCTCGGAGGAACGATGGGGGAATAGCAGGAAAAGAGACCCCCTCGTAGACCGCATCAAATATGAACTTTTGAACAAGAATCTTGTAGACATAATTCCTTCCAAAATGATGCCTACATGGGATAATGGAAGAATAGAAGAGGCGTATATTTCAAAAAGGATTGATCGATTCATTCTACATGTCAGCATTATTGACAGAATGGGCATGCCTTATTCGTCCATTAGGAATGTCTTCATATCTGACCTTAGGCCGATATATCTCAGCTGGAAGGAAAAGGGTTTTAGGAACGGGTACCCTTTTAAATTCAACATATCATGGTTAGAAGATCCAGGTTTTAATGAAGTCATAACAAAAACATAGAAGGATTTAACTGCAAAAGACATGAGACCCCCGTTTATGACCTTTAGAGACAAACTGTCCTTTATGAGAAAGGTGGTTAAAGAATGGCAGTTTAAAAAAATACATTTGGATAGATTGGCCCTTCAAGAAATACAGAGGGAACTGGACAATATAACCAAAGTTTTGGATGCCAATTCACTTCCATTTGATATGAGATGTCGCATAAAAGAGCTTGAAAGGAAAAAACAAAAAATTTTGAAGTAGGAAGAAGCTTCATGGAGACTTAAGAGTAGGGAAATTTGGCTCAAGGAAGGTGACATGAACACAAAATTTTTCCATAAATATGCAAATTCCAGGCGAGAGAGAAATTCCATATGGAAAATAAGTGATGGTCAGGGGGGCTTCCTTTTCTCTCAACACGACATCTCAAAGGAAGCTATGAGACACTTTAAAAACTAATATAAAAGAAGGGATGTTTGCAGGTTTCAGGATATCTTATGGGGTATTGATCTGGTCCACAAATGTTTGATGATGAAAAAAATGAATGTTTGTTCCAGCCCATAACAGAGGAAGAACTTCTAGGAGTTATGAAGGCTTTCATGAAGGATAAGTGTCCTGCCCCCGATGGCTGGACAATAGAATTCTTTATTCACTTATTTGATATCATCAAACAAGATTTGCTGAGGATGGTTGAAGCAGCGAGAATCTTAGGACAATTGCAAATTTTATATGGGGCGGCAAATTAGAACTGAGAAAATATCATCTTACTAGAATGGAAAAGATCTCTATGCCGAAGAATTCAAGAGGATGGGGATTATTGGATTTGAGGTCTTTTGGGAAAGCACTCCTGTGCAAATCACTGTGGAGAGGAATATATGGAGAAGGCCCTTGGAGCAGCACTATAAAAACAAAATATATGGGAGGCAAAGACATGGAACACTGGTTTAGATTAGGAAGGATCGGAACCACGTATGGGTCAGCTATATGGCTCAGCTTTCGTAAAATTGAGCAATATTTTCTAAAGAATCTGAAATGGAGCTTACAATCCGATAGCAGAATCCTCATTGGAATAGACCCCCTCATGTGCGGGCGAGAGAACATAACCATCCCCGAAAGGCTTCTAATTTTCTTCCATAGAAAAAGGTTTTTTCACGTGGAATAAACTTATAACAGTATGGAAAGGCCCAATTCCTCTTTGGAAAGAGGTTGATGATCTAGGGATGTCAGAGTCTTTGGCAAGGCAGTGGAACATTATCAGGGAGGGTTTGAGAAGCTACGGATTTCATCGTTCCATGCCAGAAGATTTTCTAATCTGGAAGGTGCCAAAAGCAAATGCTCAGGTATGTGTAAAGGATATTTACACAAATCTGATTGAATTAAAGGCCATGCACTCTAGTCCTAAGTTTCCATCAGCCTTTTGGAAAACAGGATGCCCTCCCAAATTAATATACTTCTCGTGGCTGGTGTTCCATAATAGAAACCTGTCCTGGGAAAATCTGAAAAAAAGGAACTGGCACGGGCCAAGCATGTGCTTAATGTGTGAGTCAGCCGAGGAAACCAACTAGCACATGTTCTTCCAGTGCCAATCTACTATGCAATTATGGCATGACTTGGCAACTTTATACGGTTTCCCTCTTGTGTCTCATGCTTCAACGCATGCAGCCTTTGAATGGTGGAGTGGGCAGAGAGATTCATGGAGATCAATAATTATCATTGTCCTCTGGTGTGCATGGAGGTGGAGGAACAACATAATCTTCAAAACAATGAAAGAGCCTTTTAAGGCTATTTTACAACATATTTTATCCATCTATGACTCTGTGCCGATAAAGCAACCTAAAAGGAAATATGCCAATAGAAATGAGCAAGAAGATTATCTCTCAAGGGCCCCAATAGCGTTTTTGGATGGAGCTGCTCAGAAAAACTATTGTGGATGTGGGGTACATATCATAATGGACGAGAATCTTCAATACTTCATTTCATGGAATGGAAGAAAGGGATCAAATAACATGGCTGAGGCGAGAGCTCTAGCAGGTCTTCTTGCTTTCTGCATCTTTTTTGATATAGAGTCTATTTCAATCTTTGGGGACTCCAAAATCATGGTCGATCATGTAAAGGGTAAATTCCATATG
This sequence comes from Pinus taeda, assembly GCA_000404065.3. NCBI lineage: Eukaryota > Viridiplantae > Streptophyta > Pinopsida > Pinales > Pinaceae > Pinus > Pinus taeda. The sequence goes on along the minus strand of APFE030376317.1, from coordinate 2,058 downwards.
AGGAGCCCACACCTTGCACTCTGGATGGACAGAATTATGTTTTTTTGGGGACTTGTGAAAGGATGCTCCATTCAACACATTTATAGAGCCCAGAACCAACAAGCGTACATTCTATCAAAGGAAGGTCTTCTATTAGAGACAGGTACCTAGTCCATGAAGGTAATATCTGGCGAGAAATCCTTTATCCTTCAGGATTTCTCCATCCCTGGCTCTTAACTCTCCTTTTGATTATCTCCAGGTTTGCTCTTCTTCATCTTTTTGTTTTATCCTCGTATATGTATGGTATATGAATGATCAAACTATCTCTAGAATCAAGGTTACAATTCAGAAATTCTCATGTGCAGCATAAAAGACTTGTATCTGTTTTTAGATGTGGTTTAGCTCAGATCGCTTCCTTTATGGATGGACATATCCACTAGTTTTGATTACAGGTTCAAAAGTTTTCCAGCTTCTAAAATCTTTATGTTGTACTATCTGATACTTTTATATTGTCTCAATATAATACAATTGTGCTTTTTCGTTTTGAAAAAAATGTATTTATTAATTCTAACGAACTATTATTTTAACAACCTATTAATTTATACATATATTAAAAGAAAGGTCCTTTATATAACTAATTTCCATTTAAATTAATAAGTAACTTATCATTTTTAATTATTAAATAATACATTTCTAACTAACTATTAACTTAGACACCAATATATATATATATATATATATAAAATTATGACCCTGGTCCAAAAGTCAAAATTAGCTGTTGGTCAAGTTAGGAGTCTCTGCTTAGAGTATTTAACATGCGAAGCTGGATCTTTTTCTTCAACTTGTCATGAAGATGAACCACATTGGTTGGTTCAAAACGCGTGGACAAATGGTATTTCATGTGATTTTCACCGAAGCATCTCTAGTAAACTTGATATGGATCACAGAAGCCTCAATTCTACAATCCATTAAATTCTTTATTATATATTTACAATTTTGTATAAAATATTTTTTTTGAATAATAATCATTATTTTTAAAATTATCTTAAAAATATTTAACATAAAAATGGAAAAATTACATATTAAATATAATTCCATTTAACTAATTTATAGATTTTATTTTTATATTTACATCCTACTCAATTTTAAACATTTATTTTCACATTTAAATTATACTCAATATCAACATTTTGAACTTTTATTTTCACATTTAAATAATACTTAATTTTGTTGTTGTTAAATAATACTTCATCTAAAATTTATTTTTTTGTTTAGTAGTTTATGTGAGTCTTGAGATGATTACACCACTAATTTATGGCTTGAGTAAGAGGCATTTAAATTGTCAAAATCACTAGGACCTGGTCTAGGCCACACTAAGACTTAGCATCGCTGGATTTTGACCATAAAATTTTAAACCAGTAACCTTAAAATGAATTTACAGAGGAAAGAGTAATAGAAACAAAAGTACACATGGTTTTGTGAATTCATGGAAAGAGAAAACAAAACCATGGATTGGAAACAACACATGGTTTTGTAGAAATTTAATTATAAATTTCATTTAAAATATTTTGGAAATATTATTCAAAGATATATATACACACTTAATGGGATTTATCGCACATTCACAAGGGAACATTTTTCATGATGGTTTATAATATATATAAGCCCATAGTTACATTGTGTTTCCATAAAATAAACCTATTCAAAGATATATATACACACTTTATGGGATTTATCGTCCAGAGTGCCTTAACAAAACACTTAACCACTATCTACTCTATACCCCATAAACTATATAATCTGAAAATTGCTATATTTTCTCAATTCAGAAAATATTATGTTATTTAATTTCTACCGAAGTAATTACTATATTACCAAATCATATTCAATTTCAATAAAAAAAAAAATCACATTTCCATACACAAACAAAGTTCCCTCTAAAATTCCTGGTGGCTGATGGACATTATCATTTGCCAATTAAAAGGAGCACATGAATTTTTTGTGACCGTCCACCTCCCTTTAGTTAAGTGTAGCACTCAGACCTTTCTATTTCTGAAGGTCACCACCATTGTATTATCA
>APFE030376311.1:0-26865 GCA_000404065.3 Pinus taeda | reverse complement strand
GAAAGATCGTTTTGTCAAAGTATAACACTGCATCAACAAACTAGGTTGACTCTGAGGAGCAGCAATATCTGAAGATATAAGATCACATTGAATTCTTGTCTTAGGAAAAAAATCAGGGAAGGGGCATGTTGAAAACAAATGTGATCTATGAGATAGAGAAACTGACGGATGTTGTTTGGTTATGCCAGATATTTCTAAATTTTTAATCTCCTTTATACCCTGGGAAACATAGGATGCATCAGACAGAGCATATTTGAGGCACTAAAAGGCACTTCACCACATACCCTGCCAGCTGAAATATGAGGGGAATGCACAGCAGATATATCCTTTGGAACCGGCTTGAAAACAATATATTCATCATCATCTTCATCGCCATTATCTTTTTTTCAACAAATATCCTTAAATGATACATTGTTTTCTTCAAATCCAACTACAACCCTGTCATTAAGTCCACCACAATTGTATTGATGATGGCTAACATCCTGCCCAGCTGCAGATGCCTTTTCATTTTTATTCATCCCTTTCAGCTCTCTAGCCATGAAAAACCTCTGAGTCTCTTCGTCATAGAAAATTCCATTCCCTGTACCATCAAACGCTATTCCAATCACATGAATAAAAATGAGTTGAAATGTTGGAAGACGATGACGTGCATGATGCTGAAGCTGAACTGTGAACTGAAGCATGCGTGATTGAGTCTCCCTAAGAGTAAATGACACTGACATTGTGGTGGTGAAAAAGACGAACAATGACATCAACCGCACCCCACATTTTGATACAAGATAGTCCAATCTGAGAGGTGCAAATACTACTCTGTTATGACTACCTTCAAATCTGAATGGTGTTCCAATAAACTCTTGTGGATAAGTGAGATCATAAAGCTCTTTTGTTTGAAAATTATAGAGATAACCTTGACCTCGAGAATTCAAAAAACTGTTCATGAGAATTGTTTCGTAACCAATGAAACCATTTATAAGAAGCTGTTGCCACCTGTTGCCAAAGCAAAAAATTTTGGCAGAAATGCTGACATTCACAGTCTTCACGTTGTGCTTAGATTTAGCACCTTGTAGTTCCCACCACTGATGTATGATTTCGTGAGGACAGCTTTAAAGAAGAAAAGTTCTCTAAATTTCCACTCTTCTTAGTCTCATGAACAAGATTATTATTTGGTGATGTTTTGCTATGAAGACTTCCACCCTTTTTACTATGCTCAGAAGGGTAACCTTCTGCTACCACTCTAGTGCAGTTGTTCTTTTTACTATCCTCAATGGAGGAAACATTTCCCTCTGCCATCAATTTCACTAAAGAAGTTGTATCTGTGTGGGACAACCTTTTTTAAACTCTTTGCTGCAATGTTATGCACCACCTCAATTGAGGCAGATTGCTGTAATTTGTTTGTTGCAGCACCTTCTTGAATCCTACTAGGCAATGCTTTAAGCTGTGCCTGTCCGTCACCTGAAGACCTTATAGAACTGTGCTCTTTCGTATTGGAATGAGGTAGCACTTGTGTTGGAGCAACAACCTTTTTTTTTTTTTTCAGACCGTATTGACTTAGATGAATCCTTTATTTCACATGTCACTGGCTTGACACATATACCATCTGTGGCAAGATTTTCAATATTTGCTACTCCTGCAAATACTGGATCTCTAGATATGCATAAAGGCACTTCCATAGATTTGCTTCTTGAAATATCTGATACATCTCTTCTTACTTTTCCAGTTCTCATTTCTTTTATTTTTACATTTTGAATATCGGATGTCAGCATTGATTCTGAAAGGGCTAATAAATTTTAATTTATTGTGGATTTCAAAGATTTGGAAAATCCCGCAACTGCGCAGATGTTGCTCGTATTTTCTCTAGCTGCTTTACCATGATAACCTGCTTTAGTGAAGTCATTCACAATCTTGGGGCTTGCAGATAATTTATCAATACTGCTCAATCTTGCAGGTGGCAAAGTTCTATCTGTTGATGATTTACCAGTAAGTGCAGCAAGGCCAGTAGATGAAACACTGTTACCAGCCTTGCTTGTCCCTGTGAATGCTGAAGGGTACAGAGATATACCTTTTGACTGAACTCGGTATGAATTCCATGGCTAGTACTCTTCAAGCCAGTGTTATAAGCCACAACAATAGTTGATAACTTGATAGAAGCCTCTGTTTGAAATTTGAATTTCCAACTTTCTTCTAATCCAGTGTCAGCAGCAACTCGATGTACACACATTCTTCCTGAGAAAGCCATAGCTATGACACCTTGACCAGGAAAGCAACTGTCTCCAACGCAATACAATCCATCCACTCCCGTTATGTTAAATGGCACCCCCAGCAGTCCTTTAGGATTTTTGTGGAATTTGGTCCATAAGTCCCATTGTCACGAGCAAGAAATCGCATGTGTGTCTTGGGTGTACCAACCTCTTTAAAAGTTATTGCTCCTTTTAAACCTGGAAAAAGTGTCTTCTCCAGCCTGCTGACAATTTCATCAGCCACAACTTCTTTCTTGATGTTATAGTCTTTTTCTGAGAGACCTTCTTAAAATAATTTGGTTTCATGCTCCTGCAAATACTCCTTAAGGTTCAGGTCTACCTTCCAATCATCGATCCAAGCAGAGGTAAAGATATGAAGAGTATGGTGGCCCTCAGGAGCTAGTGAGGGATCCAAAACAGTTGGAATGCTAAAAAATGCTTCCATAAGGTTCTTCCAGTCTTGCCCAGTCATCCTCAAGTACAAAATGATGGCAGTCCATATCCAAAGGTAAAACTTCTGCTTTTACTCCCATATGAATGGAGAGAAATGAGGGAGCTTTGACATACAGCCTCTGAAAAATCTTCTCCTCTGAGGGAAGCTTCACTGTTTAAAAGCTTTCCAAAAGTATCCTATCTGGTTGCATTGGAAATTATCTTCTTAGCATAAAATTGTCTTCCATCTCAGAGCCTTACACCCACAGCTTTTTCATTTTCAAGAATAATATCTGTGACATTTGCCTTGTACAAAATTGTCCCACCATAATCCACTAAACCCTTAGCCAGATTTTTAGCAATTCCACCAACACCACCAACTGGGTAATTTATCCCTCCAAAATGTCTATCACATAGGACCATGCTTGTATTTATCATCGGTGTCCGCAAGGCACTTACTGTGCTCACAATGAAGCACTATGTATCAATGAAATACAGTAAATTTGGATATTTTATATACTTCTGGGCTATGTCTCCTGCATTTTGTGGCAAGTAATAGGCTAGTGTCAAGCACTCCAATGGCTTCTTAAAAAACTAGCCAAAAGGATACAATGGTTCCTCCAATGACTTTAGTTCCGGTGAGTTCAAAGAATTAAATACCTTCCAACATTCATTGTAAAATTGGGAGATCCCTTCCTTTTCATGTGGGAAATAACCAGTAAGTTCAACAACGAAATCCTCAAATTTTCTATGAAGATGAACAGAAAGACCATCAGGCAAATGGTAATGGACAGTTGTTGGATCAGGTAATAACTCCATTTTGCAACCAACAGCTTCCAATGCTTTTGTGATTAAATTTATAGATCCCTGCACAACCAAACCACTGGACATTTTCAAAGTACCACCAATTGAAGAATGAACTCTTGTGTTTCCTCTCGTCTGGGTCTCTGTCATCACACTGGTCTGCCCCAAATGCTTGCAGACAAGGCTTGTTCCCTCCTTGCCTCAATAGCAAATATGGAACATTGCTGCAAGCAAAGCATGACATATTTGGCCTGTAAATATGTCGATCACGAAAGGTGAATACCTGCAGGAGGCTAACAGAAGTGTTGTTGGCTTCCCTGTGGAACATCATAGTGTTTGGTGATCTAGCTTTTCATGAGGTGAAGAGGGCTTTCATGCTGGGAGGATGGTGCTGGGTCAGACCAATGGGTTTTTTTCTTTGAAGCGGGACAAGTAAAGAAGGAGTGGCGAAGCTCTGTCAAAGGAGGGACGAAACAAGCAAGGAACCAAGTGAAAGACTGAGGTTGGAACTCTCTGCTTCTCTCTCATCTATCTCTCATAAAGGGAAATGCAAGTAACTTTAGTTTATTTGTTTCTAAGATAGGTACCTGTCTTAGTGGGACTAGCAGCTCTGAATGGACACTAGTTTTCCTGATAACACGCAACTTGAAGGCTTGAAGTCCTCAAGCGTCACTCCTTGATCTCTTCAAAGTATTCCCTTCTAACCTATGAGCTCTCTCTCTCTCTTGCTTGAGCTAACAAGTGCACCTTGAATCCCTCTTGTGAATCTAGACAAGATTTAAAACTATGCCCTCCTAATCAAGCCTTCTTCTTGTAATACTCTCATGAGCCTATTTTGAGGAGATCATTCCATGAACTAGGTACAAATATGATAGATGTTTTAAATTTGTTTTTCCTTGTCATGAATGATTTTCATTTCTAGGAGTACTATATTAGCATGAAAATGTGATGCCCAAGAGTAGATAACAATGAGAAAGCATAAAGAAAGACACGTGAAGGAGAAGAATAAAAGAGAGCAATGATAATTCATGTAGACATGAAGCATATCACAGACCAAAATGGAAAGAAGACATTGCATGATGACATAGATGATTCTAATGTTGATCGAAGAACCTTTGGAGGGGGAATATAAGAAACATAGTTGATGTTTCATGAAGATGAACCATAGATAATGTTATCACTTAGAGAAAATGTTGGTTGTGAGAAAAACTCTAAGGTAACCTCAAACCACTTTTAGGTTGAAAGATGTCCTTTCAACCTGGAGAGGGATATCTCTCTAAACTTAACTAATCAAGGATACTGTAATAGAAGGTTTGGAATTCAGTCTGATGGCTAGATTTATCTAAAAATGACTGAATTTTAGTTGAGATATGTGAAATTTCCATCATTAGGCATGGAGTCCATCACAATATGGTTTGATACAAACGTGGTTTCAATGAGAAAAAAAAAAACAACAATAGCAATAATTCCTTTCAAACTGAAGTAATTTATAGGAGGACGAAGGAAATTAGTGTAAGGGTTAAGTGAACAACAATTATTAATGCCTGGGAAATAAGGAAACAAGAGCATAAAATATGAATCCCAATCATATACACTTAGCTTTTTAGACATGAGGAAATATAAAGTAAAGAAAAATACGGACAACAAATTACAACATAAGAATTTTTGTAAATGCTCATGAAGACTATTTTCATTAAGATCTGCTGAAAAATATAGAAGAATCTTGTATCTCAAATGAAAACCAACCCTTTTTCATTCTACATTTCTTTTTTATATAAGAATTACAATAACTGAAACATGTTTGTACCTCAAAAAATAATTACTGTAATACAATAATACAAATATAAATATCTTATGTGGATGCATCTAAAAATATATTTAAACATATCAAGTTTTTTCCGAAAACAAAAACACCTTGCTGAAAATTATTCTGAAAACGGGGATAAGGAAATATATCATTGTTGTTCTTCCATAATTGTAGATTAATCGTGTTCATCCTTAAAAAATGACAGTCTATTTTTCTCCTGTTTTCTCGGTCATTTTGTTGGAATACACTCTTAAGTGCTTGAACTAATAGTTTTGATGAAGGGCTAAGTATCATCAATTTTCTGAAATTGTTTCTTTCAAAATGCGATGACAATGGAAATGTCATTTCTTTTATTTGAAATTCACTGACAGTGGGAATTCCAACTCTCCTCTGTGCCATTTTTTACCTAAATGCTAACATGTCCATGATTAGTGATAGATCAACAAAATTCACTTTAAATGTGAATAATCAAAAACCCAAAAATGGTTACTATTTTCCTAGTTGAGGTTATTGGCCACCTCCAAAAGAACATCCACCTTATCCATCCTCTACGTATTTCTCTGTATGGTTTCTATAGGGGTTTTATTTTTAGTTTCCCTTGCATTTGACTCTTTAGAATCTATAGTTTTCTCTTTATTTAGTATCAGGTTCTTTCATGGGACGTTATCCACATCCATTACTTCCTTATTGAGGTCAGGATTTTGTTTCAACATTATCTTCAACCTCAATATTTTTAAGGGCCTGCTATGAGGTCTTTTAACCCATTTGAACATTTCAAATAAGTATGGTTCTTCTTCATCTAGAACTTCTTCATCATGGGGTTTATGGTCATGCCTCTTTCCTTTGATTTTCTTTGGTAAATGAGTTTTTGCTCGAGAACTCTCAGTGGATGGCTTTTGAACATGAGTGTAATTCTCAGTAGGAAGAATATTTTTTGTGGGAAGGTTTACAATAGGTTGTGTCTTTTCAAGACTATGACTTCTAGCATAAACATTTGGAAATTTAGGACCAGTCGATGAGGGAATGTCTTTATCCTTTTGAATTTGGGTTTTGTCAGTTAAGGTGCCATAAGAGGAGGTTCCCGCATGAGTTTTATTGCCCTATTCAGTACCCTTATTCCTCCCTCATTTACCCTTAAGAATCTGGGGTTGAAACACTCCGCATAAAAGGAAATGGCTACACATTCTTTTGGCTTTGGCTAATTGATTTTCAATTAAGAACTTAATTAAGGCTTTGTGATAAGTGAAATGTGGGGATGGGTTCGTTCTAGTCTGAAACTGAGAAAACGTGTACTTGAGACTTTCTAACAAGAAATATCATGTATGCATTCTTAGTTGTCTTACTACATGAGCTCAGAAATGAAAATGGTATAAGTTTACCTGGTTAGAAATCCCTTCCCACGTGAAATATGATTGGTTAAATCATAGTAGCCTGTGTCATTATTCTTCTAGCCAAGATATCTACACCCCTGCCTTCTAGTTTCTTCCTTTGAACTCAACCTTCATGAAATATGGGACATCAATCCTAGCTAGAACATGACTTTGGAAAACATTTTCCCCATGTATGGTAAAAATTGTAACGTCTTCCATTAGCTCATCTATGACTAGGAATGAAACCCCTCCTACCTCCACACGGCGATCATAAAACACTTGGGAAAATGATCAAGGAACCACATTCTCATGGTAATTGGTGCATCATTGGAAAAATTCCTACCACCCAGTCCTTCGAAATTGCTGCTAAATATCTAAGTAAATCAAGAGAAGGTTGGAACCTTTCAATTCATTTATGTTAAGCTTCCCACTTTTTCCCATTATATTTAAAGCTTGGAGATTGTGTATATGAGAGGATAGAATTTATTCTTGTATCTACGCCGAGTCCTTGGAGTCAAACAACTTTCCAGCAATAAAAATTAACAAAACTTACAAATAGAACAGTTAAATCACTATGCAAGAAAAAGCATTTATGTTTTACGAAGAATACCTTATTGACTAGTGAAATAATGTTTTAACCCTTGGATAATTATAAAAAAAATCATACCTCTTTGGTGGCCAAAAAACTTCCTTTCAACACATACCATTCACTTTTAGATTTATTGTGGCATGATCAGGCAATGATTATTTTGTTGCTGATGTGGGATGTGTCAGCGCATTTAAAAAATCAAAATTAAAATTTTAATTTTGGCATTGATGCTTCCATTACGATTCAATATTTGATGATGATGATACTCATGTTGTCAGTGTACTCATCTCATAATTTTATGAACTTAAAAAGCACTGGTACTCCCATTATTAACATTTGTCCCGTTTATTACAAAAAAGTTTATCTACACTGTCAATCATTGATGCTAGCAAGAACCCCACAGACCAAAAGCCTATTTATTATAAAAAATATTTCTCGAAGAAATACTTCAACTAAATTTAAATAAAGAAAAATGATATTTTTAAAACATGTTCCTTTTACATACTCGGTTGGGATTTTTTGAAAAACCATAACTACCATGAAAATACTTATTCCCTAGTAAACATTATCAACACCTTAGGGACCTCCTCAGGCTTTAATGTCTTTAAAATTCTCATCCATACCTGTAATTACTTTAAAATATATGCATATTTACGATGAAATGTGAAACATTCTTTGTTTGGGAAATGTAATCTTTCTGGAAATGGTGCTTGTACAATAATGGGTTTCAAATGTAGGGACATTTATTTGTTCTTTTCTTCAAATAAATAATATTTATGCGAGGTTGCGACTTCGTTTCTCGCATCAGGAAAAAAAAAAAAGAGTAGCTAGTAGAATCCTGCTCTCGAGATATTATCAGTAGTAGCCTTCAAGTAATGATTTCCTCCATAGGCTCCTTCATGATATTATTTCATCATGGATTTGGCTTCATCTTCTAATAGGAAATTGAATAAGATTCCTTATGTGTCTTTCCAAGCTAAATAACCATCCAAATGACAATATTTAACATATTTTAGCCTTAAAAATTGGGCCCAAGCTTTATTTGTTGCCAATGGAACTTGTAGATTATGTAATACGTAAATGAGACCATTATACCATGAAAAAAATCCAGAACAATCATCCTCTTTAGGCATTTACTCATCCTCTAGGAAGCTTGATAATTCCATATTTGAATTCACATCAAATGTTTCATGATTTGCTTAAGTCACTAGCCTAATTAAACAGTTTCCTTTGATTAATTTGTAGGCTTAATTTCCAAATAAAATTCTATTGTCTTAGCAATCCAATTCCCCTTCCTACTATCACAATCAGGTTGGATCAAAATACCTTTTATTGCAGCGTCTGGTACATAGAAAATCATGTGATTATGGAGTATAAAGACCGTAAAATATTTCAGTGATTTAATCAATGTATATGAATGTTTGTCCATTATTTTGTATTTCAGTTAAACATCTCGTAATTCCCTACTAAAAAATGAATTCAGTTATTCCTAACCTTCCCCATTCTTCTTAAGTAAAACACCAGAGATGGTGTGCTTAAAAGAAAATGAAAAAATTACCAATTATTTAAAGAAATATGGGCTATTGAGTAAAGGAGCTTGACCTAAATCATTTCCTATATAAATAAAGGACTTATTACCTTTCTCATTCAATTTAATCTCATTTCATCTCTTAAGCATTTTTCACATCACCTTAAAAACCTCTACAAATTTTGGAATAAATCTTCGTCGAAAATTTATCTTACCTAGAAATGACTATAGTTTTTTCTTGTTTCTTGGTTGTTTAGTATTTTGTATTGTTGTCACTTGGTTGGGATCTATCTGAATTCCCTCTTTCAATACTATGTGACCCAACAACTTCCCCTCCTCCATAGTGAAATGCAATTTTTGCCGATTTAAAGAAACTCAAAACTTCATACACTTAATGAAGATTGTCCTCAGATGTTTTAAATGACGAAAAGTGGATGTTGAAAAGAAAGTAATATCATATAGATAAATTACAATAAAATTATCTCTTTCATCAATGAAACTAATATCCATCGCTCTCTAGAATGTGGTTTCGACATTCATGAGTCTGAATGGCATTTTTGAATACATAAATGTGCCCCATGGTGTGGTGAAAGTAGTCTTGTCCTAATCTTTTAGATTAACCATTATCAAATTATATCTAGAAAACCTATCCAACATGGAAATCCTTTCTGATCCAACCAACGTTTGTAGAGAGTGATCCATTTTTCTAAAGGATAATTATCCTTCAATGAGACTTTGTTTGAATTTCTGAAATCTAGGCACATGTGAATTACCCTGTTCTTTTTCTTGACTAGTACCAAGTTTTCTATCCAATTTGAAAATCTTAGTGGGATGGTGTTTTTTGCATCCATTGGTCTCTTGACCTCCTTTTGAATCAACAACTACATCTTTGGAATGATACTTCTTAACTTATGTCTAAAGGACTTCTCATTTTCCTTGAGCGGTAAAGTAAGTTGGATGGCAATTTTGTCATAGAATTTTAAGTATTCATATCTCCAAGAAAATACATCGACAAACTCATTTAACAATTTTGCATACTTTAGCTTTTGTTGTAGTTTCAAATTGTTAGAAACTTTGACCATCTTTCGATTATCTTCAGTTCCAAAATTGCAGTATTCCGTCTCCCCAACACTTGGAAGGATTCCAAGCTTAATGGCCACATCATTTGAATCAAATAATATCTTTAAAAGAACAAAAAATCTAGGGATTATATTATTGCTTACTTGAATTATACCCTATCCAGCAACAATATTCAAGAAAATTGTTGTTTCAGTGTATTTCACTACAATCTCATCTTCATCTTTGTCCATTGGAGTGCTTGGAAGTTCATGACTTCTTTCAAGAAATCTCCTAATTTTTTAATTTTCTTCAAACACTTCCCTATACAATGTTTTCAACTCGCCAAACAATGATATTGATGTGGAAGACATGTCCATCTCCATTTTTGCTTGTAGTATTGTTTCGCAAGACTAGAACAATAGCATGTCAAATCTAGCTAGAATATCTTCTACCATTATGTCCCTCATTACACTTTTGGTAGGTATATGTGCCAGTGTTACAACTAGATCTTTTATCAACCCTAGACATTTTACTTTTATGCAATTAAATGAGAATAGGTCCTTGTAAGGCTTAGTAATATAAAGTCCTATATGGTCCATGAATAACTTAGGCATCAGGTTGTGTTAAGCTCTAGAGTCTGACATAAAAATATGAAGAATCATATCGTGTATGTTCAGAATTAAATAGAATGGGAGAACATCATCATTTATAATAGTCACATGTGGACCAAAAACAAATTCCAGGCACCATCAACTAAATTTAAGGAATTGTTTGAGTTTATATTAACCTGATGACTCTCTAAACTCCTAACCATTGTAAATATTATTTTTGTAAACTCTTAATTTCTTAAAAGTTCATCAAAACAAAAGGATGCTTTCAACTTACTGATTTCACTTTCCATATTGAAAGTTGATTGTGTTTTCTAAAATCACTTAATCTCCTTCTTATATTCTTCTATTTTTCCATAACTATCATTCTTAGGTTTGTTTCATATCTTTAATATTTTCTTCCTTGAAGCATGTTGCTGAGTGGATGTCTTTTGTGACGGAGTATCAATAGGAATAGTTTGACCCCTGAGATGGTACTTCCTTTGAAGATCTACTACTGCATTTTTATAACGCACTTGATAAACTATTGAATCATAAATGTGAATGTTTCCCTTTTCTACTAAGAACACAACAAAAATATAATTCTCCTCCTTATTTCCAGACACTTTCGTTTCTTTATCATCGAAACATCCAATCTGATGATCTTCTTCCTTGGTGACCTCCTAATCAAAAAATTCCTCTGGAAAAGAGGTCGAATGAAAACTTGCTAATATTTAGCACCCTTCTACCCCATTATACTATTTTGAGTCCCTTGAGGTCTTATGAAATTCTGATTTCTCACCTGAGGTTGATTTTCGGCCTTGGAAGGAGTTAGCTTATCAACCAACTTTTCCATTTTCTTCAACATTATATCAAATTTTAGATCATGTGAAGAAGATGATTCTTCTTTCAACACCATTCTCTTCTCAATTTTCATTTTTTCTTTCTTGGCCAACAAATTTTTTTCTACTCCAATTGCATTACTCTTCATTGCCTCTAAAGTGACAGGATTTATCTCCCAGAGTTGATAATACATTTCAGCATCAAAACTATTAGGATAATGAAACAAGGCTAATTCAGGAGGAGATTTTAACTCATATAGAATTGAATTGTAAACTCTGTTAAATCTATCTATTAATTATCGCACTAACTGTAGAACCTCTAACTTACACCTCATCATCCACTATTACCTACTATTTTTCATCACTTACCTCTCTCTTTTGCCTCATTTTCAATGTAAAACCACCCAGATCATTACATTAGATGTCATTAAGCATGATCAAAGTGAGCTTTGCTAATGTGTGAACTGTGTGTAGATTTACATATTTCAAGGCATTCCGCAGCCATCTGCTGATTCCACAGCCATCTGATGATCCCGCAGCCTTTTTGTTAATCTCAAGGTTCCACGTGTCATTTTGCCAAATGAGCCACATGGGCACTTGGGAATCAAGGTGCTCGAGGTTCCTGTGCTATTGGTTTAGCCATCCACGTCATCTATACCTCCGGTCAACAAGGGTCAAGTTATGGTCAACAAAGGCAGCTTAACGGTGATACGTAAGCTGTTGGGTCACGTCAGTTCAAACGGTGACTTGTCCGTGTTACGCGGGTTGTGGGGGACATAATCCAACTCAGGATTCAAATGCCCATAACGACCAGAACCTCCAGCTCATCCACGCAGGCTTATGACGTGTTATTGAACCTTAATTACGCATGACAGTTAGTTTATTTTTCAGTTTTATCTGTACGCATTAGGATATCTTTCAGATGCCTATAAAAACTTGCGTCTGCGTACGCTTATGTTACTTTTTAGTTGCTGTGTTTTATGAATGTGTTATAATTTTAGTGCATTCCCAGACTCTGTTTAATAGTGTTGTTCTAGCACTCTTGACTGTAATTTTCTGCACATGGAGTAATAGAAGCAGTGTTGTTCTGAAGTTTTCAATACCTTGAGTCTTCTTTGGGTGATATGAATGGAGGGCCCCTGTTCATGTTAGCCTTGTCTAGTATTTTATATTCAGCATTTCCTTATTTCCATTCAGCATTTCCTTTTCTTGACACATGTACAACATAATTTACTTTCATGTTATTTCATTTCCAGCCTTTATTTTAAGCTGATCAGCATTGTTCTTTTGCAGGTTTTAACCCGGGATTGCTTGTGTGTTTATGTATTTGCTTTATGTCTAGTGGTAGTTTCAGTTGACAGATTAAAAGTTGCTGCCTTTACTTTATTTTCATAGCTGATTTTTAGTTTTATTTCTCAAATCTTTCTGCTAACATATGAATGGTCTCTTTATTATAAATTGTCTATCTTTTAGAGATCAGAATACTAATAACTTGCAGCCAGCTTTGGGTACTTTTTAGACTAATCTTTAACTACTTTCTAATCATGTCTTACACAGTACTATGTGTTAGAGGCAGAGAGTTAGAAAGAGCAAAACATTATAACTAGTCTTTAAAGTAGATTTTTCTCATCTTTTTTTATCATTCCTTAGACTTAACTTTAGCTACTTCCTAATCGTGTCTTACACAGTACTATGTGTTAGAGGCAGAGAGTTAGGAAGAGATAAACATTATCATTGGTCTTTTAAGTGATTGTCTTACCTTTTATTTGCAGCAGCATGAATGGTGTCTAATACCATTAGAAAGTGGTTCTTTGCTTTCAGTTCATTTTAATTCATTTATTTCCTTCAATTTTTTTTTTTCCTTTTCAGCAAGTAGTTAGAAACCACTAATCACACACCTTCACTCATCTAGAATTCACCTTACACACACCATCACTCATCTGTTTATAAATACATCACTCCATCTTAGGAAGATAAATTAACCACAAACAACACCCCAAACGACAAAAAGCTTTAAGAGGTTGCTTAAGTACATATAGTACACCTTCACTTCATCAGCTTACGAGCCCCGGGTTGACAATTAATGACATCAATTTAGGAACACTAAATTGACTAAACACCTGTCATCACTCTAGCAGCCCAATGCACAAAAGGAGTTTAGTTTAATCATGTGGGTTATCTCTGCGATGAGTTCCTTGTGAAATTCCATGAGTCATAGGAGCTTAGAAAGACCTTCAACTATGCGTGGCTCTTGTTGTCCATTGTGCTAGTAGCTTGGGAGCTGCTTGAAGACAGTTAATTACCCTTGGTCGTGCCAGACCTACCAGAAGTAGCGAAGTATGCCTCCTTGTGGGAAACCAAGGATGCTCAGTGCATCAAGTATAGCAAGATCTTCTGGATGTTGATGCAAATGAATATACACATGGCTATCAATTGCAAGTTGTGATTGTCGCGTACCGTGTTTACCAAACTACAGGAGTATGTGGAGTTTAGGGAAGAATTTCAACGTGTATCGATCAGGGCATGGAAGGACCCTAAGGAGAAGCGGCATGACTTTCCTTACTTGGCAGCTGACGACCCAATCGATGCAGTTACTGATCACTGGTGAGTAGAGTGGCGCACTACCTCAAACTTGGTGGTAGGATTGAGTAAGTCCGCCATGTAGTGAAAAAAGGAGGAGGCGAAGCTCGAGATGGTGCAGTTGGACGAGAAGAGGAAGAAAGAGGCTAATTCCAAGGCCCAAGCCAAGTGCAATACTGCACAAAAGGCAGAAAAGTATACAGGTGGAGTAGAGTGCTACTCTGACAAAGGTGCGAGGTTGCCCTCACTCGAAACGAAGGAAGAAATGAGTGAGTAGTGAAAATAGCATAGAGAAGACCCACTTCATTCCATATCAAGTGTCCAAGAGAACAGGGAAAAGTTGGGTAGTGGAACAAATCCAAGGCTAGTAAGATGTCGCTAGACCCAATCACCCTAACATAGGGATATTTGAATGACATCAGAGATATGGTTTGGGATGTCACTGCGGAGGTACTACAACAGTGCAAGAAGCAACAACAACAAGTATTGTGGCGGTCCAAACGGGTCAGAATGA
Source organism: Pinus taeda (assembly GCA_000404065.3). Taxonomy (NCBI): domain Eukaryota; kingdom Viridiplantae; phylum Streptophyta; class Pinopsida; order Pinales; family Pinaceae; genus Pinus; species Pinus taeda. Next base: position 12,516 of record APFE030376311.1, on the reverse strand, counting down.
GCTGCAGATCCATGCATCACAGACTGGTGTGGCATCCACTAGCCTCACCATCGACACTTCAAAAGACACCAGGATACTATACATGAAGGAATCCCAAGCGATAGTGTTATCAAAGGGAGCATTGACCACATAAAACAAAGCTAACAGGCCCATTGTTAGCGCCCTCAAGGGAGTAGGGCTGAACTTGGCAACACTTCCTAGCGAGGCGCTCCACCTACTACAGGATGGGGTGATCATAGAATTGAGGCCTGTGAACAACGAGCATTGCAGGTGACCAATGAATAGTGGATCAATAATGTGTAGATGGCCCTATAGTGAGACTTTTCCATCATCACAATGAATGACGTAACGAACCAAAATAAGTGCATAGTTGAGGTCATAGAGGAAGTATGCCGAATGGTCTCATAGTTGGCCATTCCTGAGGATGAACTGGTCGAGGTGTGTGTTCACAACCTTGGTACGAGGGTGCGTGACGCTCACATAGAGTTGGCCAAGGTTTATCTGGAGCTAAACCTCTAGATTGAAAAATTGTAGTTGATGGCGCAATCTTCAACTCCACCGAAAGTAAAGGAGTTACGCACAACTGTTGTCATAGAGGTGACAGTGGCAGTAGAAAGTGAAGTAATAGATTGCACACGATTGTTTGAATAGTCATTCGAAGTACTGACCAGTCTGCAAGAATATCCTAATGTACAACAATTGGAGACAGGGTCATGAGAAATGCAACAATGCTACAACAAGGTGAATGGAACAACACACATTCTCCCTCATGCAGAGACTTATCAAGCTACAAGAGGCCAAAACATTGAAAGAACAGGTAGATGCATGTCAGTGTTGATCTAAAGATGATATGAGGTTGTCATTGATTTCAACCTAAGCAGCACTAGGGGCTACCCTCATCTTGCAAGGGAATTTTTACTTGACAACTTACTATATTTTGAGTCAAGGATATTCTAGATAGATTCTACTTGTAGAGATGTTTCTATTGATAGATGGCACACCAAGTAATTCCTCACGGTTTGAGAGATATTCTTGTTTGAAGTTAGTAACCAAAATTAGTGGACTAAAACCCAATGGGGTTGTGGCATGACACTCATAATTGATTTTGGTCATTGAATAGTCATTAATTAATAATTTTTTAAGCTCCTAAAATCCCTCTAGCATTCTCTATAGAATCCCCTCTCAACTCTATAAAAAGAAATCTCATATATCCTCCAAATGAGGTGATCATGGAATTTTCACTGTAACATCATTTCTATGAAGTCATAGATTCTAAAATTAAAACCCATTTTAGTCACAATCATGATGAACATCGCGACCGAATTTCAGATCTTGGTTCAATATAGTTTCAGAGATATGATCTGTGGAAGTTATGGTTTTTGCAGGCTCCCAAATTTCATCTCAAGGAAGTGACCTTGGGAAAATCGTCATAACTCTCTATCTAAGAATAGGATTGATATTTTATAAAAATTACAAGATAGTGCATGGATTGTAGTTTTTTGTATATCAATTTCAAAATTGAAAGAGGAAATAGTGACACATGGCACGCTGTACAAATTTGGACTACTAAGCTAGTCCATAATTAGGTCATTGTGAGAGGTTGGGCATAACTTTTCCTTGAAGAGTCCAAATTGGGTCAAACTCATGGCATTGGAAATAAGACTCAAAGGGACACTACAAGACCAAATATCACATATTCGGGATTTTAGATCACAGAGATACATTAGATTAAATATCTTGCTCCTAGAAGGTGAGAAAAACTAGATCAAGTGTTGTCAAGGGGTGCAAAGGACCAGAATTTCTAGGGTAACAAAGGGAAAGGTGTAGCGAAATGATGGAGTAGAGGTAAGCTATAGGTAAGTATCTTTTGTATATGCATGTTTATCTCTTAATTGCATTAGTTTCTTTGTATTCTTATTTGTTGTTTTTTTTTAGCATTGACATATGTTCTGCAAGATGAGGTAAGTTTTGTTGGTATCATGTCATGGGTATTTCCTTGAAGACTTTTTGCAGGTATTATATATTCATCAAGAGAGGACACAATGCATAACCTAATGTTCTGAAGAGTGATAAAGTGTAGCCTGACAAGAGAAGCAATTAAGGTGCAGAACAACAACAAGAAGTTCACTGTATGAAGTCTTCAAGTGGGAAGTACTGCATAGAAACATTGTAAAAGTATCATTGTACAAAGTCATTGTAAAATAATGTTTTTAAAATTTGTACAAGTGTCTATTTCGGTAAGAGTTGAAGAGGAAGTGTGGGGAGGTCTAGGATCATCATTAAGTGGTTGTGTCATAGTTGGGGTTATGGTCTAGTGTGTCGTCTTCTACTACATCATTCTATATCATTCTAAAGTGGACCATTTTCCCTGGTACAGGAGTCCATTCTTCCTTTATTATTCTATAGGGTGCTAGTATGGTGCATGAAGTCACCAATAGGGTCAATCATATGAAAATTTTGGGGTGGTAGGGTGGTTCTAGGATGAGTTATAGCTCATTAGGTGATGGGGCATTTGTTCAGTTGACTACTGAAGAATCTCGGGCATTAGAGCATCCATCTACTGGGAGCTGAAGAAGAATTCGTTTCTATATTTGAGGAAGTTGGAGCTTTCTTTTCAATTGGAGTTGAAAATTAAAGAATTATTAGAAAAGCATTTGCTGGTTTTTACGCGGAGGGGGTTTTCCACGTAAATTTTTTGTGCCTCATGTGTTATTTTATTCACTGTTTTCACTACATAAAAATTAATGATAATTGAAGATTAACTAATTCTTTGGAAAGATTTAAAAATGCTAATTACTAAGAAACATTGGTTCATCCCCCCTCTGAGTATTTTCCAACAATTGGAATCAGAGCTTGGTTCCTTTAGTAACATCTTAACCACTAGAAGTTAGTTTTCAGAGGATAGACATGGGAAAGTCAAAGAAGCGGGTTACAAGGAATCAAAGGAAGGTACAAGTACAAAAAAATCTCAAGAAAGTGAGTATTGTTTACTAACCCTTGATTTTGATGCAAATAATTACTGGATATGGGAATCTAGGATGGAAGTATCTTTGCAAGCACATGGAGTATGGGAATCAATTGTTTCAAGAGACACAACTACCGATGAAGATAAAAAGCTAGGTCCCTATAACACTATTGATTCCCCCATTACTATTCTCGTTGTATCCCTTACTGTTATTGTTGTGCCTTTATATTATTATTGTTAGGTCGGCTTGGTTATATTGTGACCCCTTAGACTCCTATATATAGAAAGGAGGTTTTGTCATTTGAATCATCCAATAATTGTTCATTTGTGTAATGTAAAGGAGGTTTCCCCCTCGAAGAGGCTGAATTCTAAGGTGTTGATATATATTTTCTATCTTTTTGTGAGCTGGTTTCATAACATAAAAGGTACAATTCAAAGGCCACGAATGTAATTTTGAATGTTTTGCCAAATTTGGTGAAAACAAACATTGGTCAATGTTCAACAGCTAAATATCTTTGGGAAAAGCTTCATAATCTCTATTCAACAAAGAAATTAGGTCAAGATGTTATTGAAAACTCAAATCCTTCTGAGTATGATGAAGAAGGGTTGACCATAGAAGAATTTTCTGAGGCAATCAAACTTATAAAAGAGCTGAAGGCTGAGGATATTCGTTCCAATACTCTTGAAGAACAAGTTTAAGGTCTCAAAATTGAAGTTGAAGAAAACAAATGTATTGAAGAGTCACTTCAAAATAAGTTGGAAGAAATCAATAATACAACAAAACGAGATCTCAAGGGAGAAGTCCAACAAAAGCAATAAGAACTCGACATACCATTTGTAGAGATTAGGAGGATCACACAACAGATGCAGGAAGAATAAATTTAAGGGAAGGAATATGATCAAAGATACATATTCACCATTGACCAAAAACAAAAGGAATTAGAAACATATTCAATAGAAATAAGTAGGCTAAGGATTGAAAATGAGAAGCAGAAGGAATAGATACAGGTTCTCAATAGAGAAGTAGAGAAGACCACTCTTCTCAAGCTATAGGTTGAGGAGGGAGAAAAGGAAGGACAATCTTGAAAATATGGTTTGAAGAAGATATTTCTCAAAAGAAAGAACAACTTAATGAAATTCGTGATGTGATCAACAAACTCAAGGGATCACAAAAAGAATACTTACAAGATAGGAGAGATGAAGAAGTGAGAATGAATACAATTAAAGCTTGTAAAGCTCCAGTTGATAAAGGTACAATATCCACAGATTTGCAGGATGATTCTAAGAAGGATGTTGATGAAAGTGAAAATCCAAAGAAGAATGTTGCAACTCCAAAGAACAATACCAAACCAATCAAAAACAAAGGACCACAAGAAACTACAAAACCTCCTCCAAACAAGAATGAAAAATCTTCCAGGTATGTTCATTTATTTAATGGTTATTTCTTTGTATGTGCTAACTACGGACATATGGCTAGGAATTGTGAAGTTTTTTACATGTATAATCATTATCTGCAAAACCCTAGAAGCAAGTTTGTAGGATCATGAGACAAGTTCCACGATGATTTTGTCAGAAGATAATATGTGCTAGATGGGCCAAATATTGAATTTACGAATGGCATATCTATGGCCATAGCGCTCGTGGTTGCATATATCAGATGGAATCACCTATGGACAACATTGAATGCTTCAAGTTTCATAAATATGGGCATATGGCTCGAGACTGTAGGAATAAGAAGGTTTGTAAGAAGATAACAAGGTTTCCACAGTTATGATTTCAGGATTTGTAAAAGCAAAAGGTCATGAGGAATTAGTAGTGGATTCAAATAATTACTCAAGTCAATATGGCCCATTAGGTGACTCACTATTTTTAACAATCTAGCCTGTTGACTCCTTAATGTTTGTACAAGAGGAGTCTATGCAACAGTATATGGCACAAGTCTACAATTGACAGGAAGGTAGTTTGAACAAGATGGTAGTTTCATTAAAGGTTCAGGGGGGTAAAACATTTGAAGGATTACCGGTTACGAGGAACAAGACAAGATTAGTTTGCAAAGGATATGCACAAGTGTAAGGAATTTATTTCGACAAAATATTTGCACTAGTTGCTAGAATGGAAGACATCTAGATGTTTCTCACCTATGCATGTTCAAGAAAAATAAAAGTCTACCAAATGGATGTTAAGTCAACATTTTTGAATGGAGAATTAGAAGAATAGGTTTACATCGAACAACTTGAAGTTCTTCTACTATCAAAAAAAGAAGACTATGTTTGTAGTTTAATGAAGGATTTGTATGGTCTCAAGCAAGCTCCCATAACATGGTATGCTTGTCTTGAAAGATATCTACATCAACAAGGGTTCAAGAAAGGTACTGCTGATAGCAATCTTTACGTACAAATAGATATAGATAATGTAACAATCGTTGAGTTATATGTGGATGATATAATCTTTGCTAGAAATGATGATTTGACTAAGTAATAACTTTACTACAAAGATGCAAAGTGAGTTCGAGATGTCTCTACATGGTGAGATGACATACTTCTTAGGGCTTCAAATATCTTAACAAGAGAAAGGAATATTTATATGTCAAGACAAGTACATCAAGGAAATGCTCAAGAAATTCAAAATGGAAGATTGCAAACATGTCCTTACTATGATGGTAACAAATTGCAAATTGAGCATAGATGATTCATCTAAGGATGTGGATCATGGGTTTTACAGATCTATGATTGGTAGTCTTGTATAAGTAACAACCTCTCGAATAGATGTTATGCTAGGAGTTGGACAAGTAGCACCAAAAGAATCACATATTATTATCATCAAAAGAATTATTAGATATCTAAAGGGCACAACACAATATGGCTTGTGGTATCCCAAGGGAAAAAATCTCATTATTCAAGCCTTTACATATGTAGATTGGGCAAGAAGCATTGATGATCTTAAGAGTACTAGTGGAGCAACATTATATCTAATGGTTGTCATGTATAATGGTTGATCAAAAAGAAAACCTCAATCTCGTTATCTGCAGTGGAAGTAGAATACATTGCAGCTGCAACTTGTTGCAATCAAGTCCTTTGGATGAAACAAACTTTGCAAAATCTTCAAGTACAATTCAGTGAGCCTATTCCCATCTTTTGTGATACCACCAGTGCCATCAATGTGTCCAAGAATCCTGCCATGCATTAAAAAAATACACATTTCGATAAAAGATCATTTTGTTAGAGAACAAGTCGCTGAAAAGAATATAAAACTTGAATATGTTGGTACAAAAGAAAAAATCGCTGATATCTTCACTATACCTTTACCTCATGAGGCATTTGAATATATTCACCAGAAGCTTGGGATTCTCCCAAGTTCTCATTAGATTTTCCTTATTCAGAAAATAAAGTGGGACTGGAAGTGTGTACAGGGCTGCAGGATGGTTATGTGTTAGGGGGTGTTACCCTTTTCCCTTGATGTCAAAAGGGGAGAGAAGGTAGTAGGAAGAGGTGCTCTGATTGTAGGGGGAGTACTTGTGTTTCCATCAATGCTAAAGGGGATTTGTTAATCTAAAGATGATTTGAGGTTGTCATTGATGTCAACCTAAGCAGCACTAGCAGCTACCCTAACCTTGCAAGGGAATTTTGACTTGAGAAATTACTCTATTTTGATTCAAGGAACTTCTAGATAGATTCTACTTGTCCAGATGTTTCCGTTGATATATGGCACATGAAGTAATTCTTCACGGTTTGAGAGATATTCATTTTTGAAGTTAGTAACCCCACATAGTGGGATAAAACCCTATGGGGTTGTGGCATGGCACTCATAATTGGTTGTTTTAATTGAATAGTCATTAATTAAATAATTCTTTAAGCTCCTAAAATCCCTCCAACATTCTCTATAGAAGCCCCTCTCAACTCTATAAAAAGAAATCTCATATATCCTCCAAATGCAGTGATCGTGGAATTTCCGCTATAACTTCATTTCTATGAAGTCTTATATTTTGAACTGAAAACCCATTTGATTCAAAATCTGGATGAACGTCTTGGCCGAATTTCAGGTCTTGGTTCATTATACTTTCAAATATATGATCTGTGGACGTTAGAGTTTTTGCAGGCTCTTGAATTTCATCTCAAAGAAGTGACCTTGGGAAAATCGTCATAACTCTCTCTCTGAGAAGAGGATTGGAATTTTGTAAAAAGTGGAGGATAGTGCATGGACTGTAGTTTTCTGTGTATCAATTTCAGAGCTAAAGGAGGAAATAGTGACATGTGGCATGCAGTACGAGTTCTCTCTATTGAACTAGTTCATAATTAGGTCATTGTGAGAGATTGGGCATAAATTTGCCTTGAAGAGTCCAAATCAGGTCAGACCTATCACATTGGAAGGAAGAATCAGAGGGATACTATAAGAACGGTGATCACATATTGGGGATCTGAAATCACAAAAATACATCAGATTAAATATCATGCCAATAGAATGTGAGAAACACTAGAACAAGTGCTGACAAGGGGTGCAAAGAACGAGATTTTCTAGGGAAACAAATGGAGAGCTGTAGAGAAATGATGGAGTAGAGGTAAGCTATAGGTAAGTATCTTCTGTATATGAATTTTCATCTCTTAATTTCATTAGTTTCTTTGTATTCTAATTTGTTGTTTTCATTTAGCATTGACACATGTTTTGCAGGATGAAGTAAGTTTTGCTATTATCATGTCATGGGTATTTCCCTGAAGAATTTTTGTAGGTATTATATATTCATCAAGAGAAGACTCAATGCATAATCTAATGTTCTGAAGAGTAAGAAAGGGTAGCATGACAAGAGCAACAACCAAGGTGTAGAATAGTAACAAGAAGGTCACCATATGAAGTCTTCAAGTGGGAAGCACTGCATACAAACATTGTAAAAGTATCATTGTATAGAGTCATTGTAAAAGCATCTTTGCAAAATTTGTACAAGTGTCTATCTACCAAGAGTGGAAGAGGTAGTTTTGAGAGGTTTAGGATCATCATTAGGTGGTTTTGTCATAGTTGGGGTTATGGTCTAGTGTGTCTTCTTCTTCTACGTCACTCTATATCATTGTAAAGTGGACCATTTTCCCTAGTACAAGAGTCCATTATTCTCTTATTCTTCTACAGCATGCTAGGTTGGTGCATGAAGTCACCAATAGGTTCAATCATGTGAGAAATTTAGGGTGGTAGGGTGGTGCTAGGGTGAGTTTTAGCTCATTGGGTGTTGGGGCATCCATTCAGTTGACTACTTAAGAATCTGAGGCGTTGGAGTGTCCATCCAGTGGGAGCTAGAGAGGTATGCTTTTCTAGATTCTAGGAAGTTGGAGATTTATTTTTAATTGGAGTTGAAGATTAAAGAATTATTAGAAAAGTGTTCGGTGGTTTTTGACCCAGGGGGGCTGCAGGGGTTCCATCTAAACGTTTTGTGCCTCCTATGTTATTTTATTCATTGTTGTTACTGCATAAACATTAATGATAATTGAAGACTAACTAATTCTCTGAAAAGATTTAAAAGTGATAATTTCTAGGAAATATTGTTTCACCACTGTTAGGGCCTAAATCTACCTCAGGCTGAGAAAGGCAGGTCTAGGGTAACATCAAACCAGGCTTAACCTGGTAGCTAGCCCTACCAAGTTGGGAGAGGGGTCTCTCCTTGTCAATCTCAATGAAACTTTATCGATGAAGGCTTGATATGATTGATATAAAAACTAATTTTAGGGTAGGTATGTTTTCTCAGAGGATTTTGATTGATTTTAATGATTGGTTGTTGGATCCGATGAGGAAGGCAGCTTTGGGTCCAGGAAATGAACACAAATTTGTAGAGGTTTCTATGGGGCGAGGTAGGCAAGTGTTTTAGCACTTTGAAATGAGTGTAATGGTGATTCTAAAGACTGGTGAGGAACTCCAGAGGGCATGCAAGTGTCATGAGTCCTCTTCAAATAGTAGAAAACATGTAGAACTAAATAAACCCCAAGGTAGAGCACTGAAACACTAATGGATTCCACCTTTAAACTTGATTCATTTAGTTATGAAGAAAGAGAGAGACGATGGATCACATAAACATAAGATCAACTGAATTACATAGAAGAAAAAAAATGCTAATTCACATTACCACAAGAATCCCACAAAATGCTGCAAAACCTTGGTTTATTTCCTTGCCAAACTACAGAAGTGATGTACAAAATAGCTCAATGCATCCACAAGAGTCCAATCTTGAAAAATGACTAAGAAATAAAAATATATAGCCATCAAACCACCTATGCTAGCCATTAGGGTTCAATTTCATGAGTCAATGAGCTGTTTCAACAAGATCTAAACTAGGAACTAAAAAATAGGCAATGGAAAAGCTTGCCTCTAAAACTATGGAAACTGATTCATTCAACTCAGAACCACTTATAATTGATGTGTCTACCTCCTTATGTAATTTTTCATCATTTTTACGTCATGGTACATCAAGTTACATTATATTACATCACAAATTTATTAAAGAGAGAATAAAAAGTCAAATTGGTGGAAGACTAGGCGAAATTTTGAGCAAACAGGCAAAACTGGCAATTTTTTCTCCTATCCATAGTGCCGCTGATTCTATGCATAGTGCTTTTTCTAGACCAGTTTTGGAAGGCTTCTTGAAGTCCGAATCAGGTGCTTTATGAGTCTACTTTCTGGGATAACTTGAATTTTTTTATTTGGAGTCAATTTTCCCCTCCAAAAATGCAATCTCCCAAGACTGCTTCCTATGTGGCAAAAAAGTGGTAGAGAGGGTATTTTTTGGTGTTTTTTTCCCTTTTGGAGACCAAAAACTTGTCCAAAATTCTCAGCCATTTCTAATCATGCATATTTTTTAATGCTAATTCGAAATATGTAAGCAATTTTGCAAGAATATGCCTCAATCAAAAGCGTAGCACCAGTGGTGCTACACACCTATTGGAAAAGACTGTGTTAAAAATTTCTATGCGTAGCACCACTGATTCTATGTGTAGTGCCATTTTCAGATCAAGTTTTGGAGGCCTTCCTGGTGTTCAAATTGGGTGCACAATATCTCATTGGAAATATTATTGAGTCTACTCTCCAGCACAACTTTAATTCCTGCTCTAAATCTGGCTCTAAATCACTTCCTGCACAAAGGAAAGGCAAACACAATCACAACATACAATATTGAAAACTAATATAAGAATGTGTAATGAACTTCTATTTGCATACAACTAAACCACTCATCTAAACAAGTATCGAATGAAAAACTTAATGAACAAAGGTTACCAACACCATGGAGTAGGGAACACAACTACAGTTCTGTATTAATAACAAAAGAGTGATTACAACCATCCATTGTATCAGTCTTCCTCTGCCCCTTCCGCTTCTCTCTCTCCCTCTCTCTCTTTCAGCTCACTTCTTCAAGTATGTGATAGTTCACAACAACTTAGTAGGCTATCCTTTCAAATGCTCTGACCTCTTTCATAATGGCCCTCTCACTGCTTATCTAGTAATCAAATTAGGGTTTCCAAGCTCTTCATAGAGTTCATTAGGGAAAAATAAATGAACCTACCTTGTTTTCCAACTCTTTCCCATTTGCCTTCTTTTTTTAGATTGGAATTTCCACAAATAGTTTGATTTTTGGGAATTTCCTTGCTTTTCTTGAGCAAAGTTAGGGATAAATATCTAGATATTTTTGAGCAGTTATGTTATAGTAATATTCTCAAAAGGAGATATGATAATGCTGGTTGTTGATAAGCATAATGTGGGTCCAGTGTTAAGATAGACTCATCCTAAAATAGTTGTCTCCAAAAAACAATATTCGAAGCTTGGGAGAGGAAACAAAGCTGAATGATGCACGCCCCTACCCAAGGTCTTGATTACTGCTTCACCAAATAGCATAGATCAATACATGTAATGATATGCATTGACGTCTAACATGCATGAAATCAACTGATTATTAGCCAACAATGAAGACCGTTAACAGACACGAGGAAGGCCACCAATAATGGTGGTGGTCTCGAAGATGCAGAATACAAACTAGCGAGTGTGAAAGATTTATTTGTCGTTGAACACTCATAGAATCGCTTAATCAAGAGCCAATAATGAGATCCCCTGACCAAGCACAACGGAACCTACCACTAATGTTTGCAACTACCAAGGCACTAAATGTGTTTCTGGGTTATCTTCCTAGATAGCATATTGAAGTCGATAGGAAGAAACTTGTCAAAAAGTAGACAATGATGTGTCTTACTGTAGAAATTTGATTAATATAACACTTATTCACAGAGATTATCCTGATTATACACTATTTTTGGAATGCATGCATAATACATAACCTCCTCTACCATTGATCATAAATTTGCGGAATTAAAAAAATAATCGCATTCGCACATTGAAACATCAATCACACATATCAACATAGTATGTAATGGGGAAAGCATACAGCTAGAAACCCCCAACTATCTGTATATTATAATGATAGAGAACATGTAACAATACATAGTACAATACTCCTCACAAGTACTCAGTACTATCTCCACATGCTACACACAAACTAGCTCAGATCTAAACAAGTCATGGGTTCAAATCGCCTCCACTGTTTGCCTGCCTCTACTGCACAATCCAAGTTGAGAATAGATTAGATCCAAGTTCGAATTCCCTTGGCTTGTACTGTGCAATCCTCATTGGCAATCTCAATCAATGATTGTAAAAATCTCATGCACAACTATAGTCACAACTTATAGTAGTCTCACCCTTACACCTGTCCCTGCTGAACTGAACATGCACTGACATGCAACTGAGTGAACTGATGTATTCATTAGTTGTATTATGAGTTAATAACTTGTGAATTAATTAATAACTAATTCACCCAACTCATCTCTAGTCTATTTTACAGTTAGACTAAATACAACCAGTTTAACAAAGCTAAACTGAACACAACTCCATCAACTCACCTCCAGTCCACTAAACTCAACTCACTTGAGTTCTAACTGAAGTCCTGCATGCGAATATTAGTCATCCCATAAGTAACCACGTATTTCCTTCGGGGATCTTCATGTACCACATCCGTAGCTCATCCTGAAGTGCTCCAAGAGAATAAGACAAAGTTTATAGTCTAAATATTATTATGAGCTAATAATATTTGATTGTTCTATATTTAGACTGAGCAGTCACTCCGCTGTGATTTAAAAATAGAAGTCCATCTATTTTTCCCAACTTGATCAATTATCCATAAATAGCAACCTGCAATCCATAGACATGATCTATATATCTAAAAATAGACTTGCGCCAAAAATAGCCTGCGGGCCCACTTAGTGAAGGTGACTCTTTTCACTAAGCTCCATCTTCTTGTTGCAATCTCAACACTCCCTCTCGACAAGATATGGATTATCAACAACCCATATCCTGCCTCGGTGGTACTCGAATTTGCTCCTGGTGAGAGCCTTCGTAAGAATATCGACATCCTGATCCTCCGTTGGAATGTACGAAAGTAACATGATCCTCCGTTGCACACAATCTCTGATATGATGGTACCTGATGTCAATATGTTTAGATCTATCATGAAATACAGGATTAGCCGAGAGTTTAAT
>APFE030376302.1:7136-29913 GCA_000404065.3 Pinus taeda | reverse complement strand
ACATGCAACACCTTCACATTGGGGGTATGTTGAGCCTCAAACCTGCACTCATTTACCCATCCTCCCAACAGCCTTTTCCTACTCATTTCCTTCTTTTGTCATCATTTCCTTCATCAACTTGTTCAATTCGTTGCATTATAGGACTTTTTAACATGATTTGCTAATTGTGCTAATGATTGACTGTTGGTTTAGATTTTTGGTTCAAGTGATGAAATTCTACAGCTGATACAGGATTTCCGCAGCCGGTCTCTGATTCCGCAGCCAATCCCAGATTCCGCAGCCATTTTCTTGTTTGCTATGATCCAGGTTTCCTCCAGAGAAAAGAGCCACATGGGCAAGTTTGTATGACTGTGTACATGGTACGTGTGCTGTCAGCTCAGCCAAACTGGCCGTCTACACCCTTGGTCAACGTGGAGGTAGCTCTGGTCAAATGGCAAGGTTGCAAACGGTGGCACGGCTCTGCGTGTTCAGTTGGAGCACGTAAGTCACAGCTGGCCTCCTTCTTTAGCCATGAAGACTGCAGGGGACAAGAATCCAACAACGGATTTATTAAACCATAATGACCGTTCCCTAAATCCGCGCAGGTGCTGCTGAACATGTCTTTTACCGAGCTGTTAGTTAGCTTAGTTTACGCACAGAACAGTTGATGTTCTTGCTATAAATAAAGAGTTTCTACACGCTGAGTAGAGAGCTTTTGGAAGTTAATCTTTTGCTGCTGTAAACTCTGTTTTAAAGACTCTTTTGTATAGCATTTACGCTTTCCACTGTGTTTTATTATGTGTTGATTTAATTCCAAGAAGATAGTTCTGTTTCTACCTGCGTAGCTGATTTTTTTAATTGGTTGAAGTGGATGGAGGGCACCTGTCTGCTACAACCATTGTACAGTAGCTTTTAAATTTACTTTCCTGCATTCCTTTTTTCTTTAATTCACCATGTATATTAATGTACAGTTTTGAATTATGCTGCTTTATGTTTTTTATACTTTTCATGACTGATCAGTGTGTGTTTTTACAACTTTGTTAGGAGCCCGGGACAGTGTGCTTTTCCTTCTTTTTAGCACTAGTGGCATCTGAAGTTGTCTTATCTAAACTGCTGACTTTTTCTTTGATTTTCATTAGTTTGCTTGCTTAGTTAGTTTCCTTGCTTAGTTTACTTTATCAAGTTTTGTCAAATTGCTAATCTCTTGATGGTTCATTTTATCATAATTCACTAACTTTTATGGGACAAAAATATCATTTAATTGCAGCTTGGTTTATTTAGTTTTAGACTCATATTGCTAATTCACTTCTAACTCTTTTTCACATGATCAATTTAGCTAAAGGCAGAATGTTAAGGGAGAATTAAGTAGTGTGATTTGTCACTTAATTTTTGCATTGCTTTAGATTCAATAGAGGAGTTAGAGTAGTGTTCTTGCTTTCACCTGAGTTAATATAGATGTCATTTTCATTCTTATCAGCAGTAAAGGTATTGGACTAGTGCCATTGGTCTTTTTGTTTGATGCTTTATTTTCATTCAAAGCTTTAATTCCATTTCAAGTTATTGTTCAAGTTTTCTCTTTAAAATTCAAAAAGCATTTAGAAATCGCCACATACACACACATTCACTCACTTGTTTATAACCTCATCACATCACATTAGGAAGATAAGTTAGACATAAACTAAAATCGACAAAAAGAACTAGAAAAGGCTGCTTAAGTATATATTGTACACTTCACTTCATCAGCTTACGAGCCCCGGGTTGAAAATTTATGATAGCAATTTAGACAACACTAAATTGACCAAACAACTGTATCTGCCATTGAACACCCAGGATGGTGTTGCCCCAAGGGGGATAGTTCTATAACAACCCTAGTTAAAAATCCATGTAGAAATATATAAGACAACAGTCATGAGAACCATATTACAAGCTTAATTTTGGAAAACAACATCCTAGTGTGGATGTTCATTTCGATTATTATGGTGAAGGAAATTGGCAAATGCAATAGCAAAGGCTTTGGAAAGGCAAACTGGAATTTTTGCCAATTTATTTACGAAAATAATGGAAATTAGTAGAAATGGAAGGTGAAAAGTCACAGGTTACATGTGAGGAGGAAAATGAAGTAAAATAATGGAAAATTGAAGAAAACAGAGCCCTCATTGATAAAAAGGCTTCTAAGGATCAGTTCATAGACTTTTGTCAATTATGTTTTGGAGCTCTCTCTCTATTGTATTTCTCACACTCTTGGAAACTTAGAGTTTTCTTGGAGCACTCTTGGAGGAGTGTGTCATACTTGGATATTTGGAGCAAGAAGGAAAAAAAAGAGAAGGATGAAGTGAATACTGTTGGATTATTTGCAGATATCAATTTGCATGTATGATTTCCTTGCTAGTTTTGACATGCATGGTTATGAATGTGTGTTCTTAGCTCTCTTGTTGTGATTCACATGGTTTTTTCCAGATGTGACAGTGTTGTTTAGCCTTGTTGTGCCATTTCTGGATAGCCATGGTGTGATGGGTTCTCATGTTTTTGGTTGAGCTAGATTGTTGTATGGATTCGAAGTTTAGTGAGGTAGATCTCTAAAAGGAAGAACGCATGACCTAGTGATACTTAAACCGAAATATGGATTGCGGTAAAGTCACTGACCTAGTGACCCCTAAACTAGACCATGGGTTGTTATAAATCCAAGTATTGTGTGCCTCTGTGGGTGTAGGAATCCTGGACCAGTGAATGGCGAGATATATGTTGAAGCCTACAGGTGGTTTCCCTTGATGAGGCCTAGGAATCATTGCTAGTGAATGGTAGGATATATAGTAAATATTGGATGGCGCTATCTCGATTATGGCCTAGTGATCCATGGATCACACTATGGATTGTAGTAAAGCCTAGATACTAGGAGACAGAAAAATTCCTCGCGCGGTAGGTAGATAAATCTAGTGTCATCCATGAATGTTCTTTCTTAGTGATTTAGTGAGGATTGTAGTAAATCCTAGTTCTATTGATGAGAGCGGGGTGGTTTACCCTCGAGAAGCCCTGGTTGAGTTTTGATTATGAGTCCCACATTAATGCTTAGAATATGGAATGAGGGTGATTGGTTGAAAGAAATATTTGGTTCAGACAATCTATGGTCAGGTGGTTCATGGAAGTTCCATACCTAGTTGGCTTATGCATTGATTAATAAGACTTCCTTCTCCTTGGTATTTCATGTGTAAATGTATAGGTTCATATGTGGATTATATGGCTAATGTATCCTTATTATTTCTATTGGTACAGGAAACACAAGAATTCTAGGTTGGGTGGATGAAACTAACTACAAGGATTAACAACAACAACAAAAGGTATTCAAGAGTAGGCATATTGTGAGACACCGATGCCCAACATTTTCCATTGGTTTGCATGAGAATACTATGGATGGTATGATGGTTTTGAGGTACGTATATTCCTTGGATTTTGAAATTTCAATGCAAGGAAGTCTTTCCAAGGGATGGGTCACTCGAGATAGGGGATTTTGGGGAAATGGGAAGGTGAGTGACTGCATGGAATGGGGTGACTAGATTTCCCAAGGGAGTGTGTAACAAAGAAGGGAAGGTTGGGGACAGACCTTTTTTGGTCATTAGAACTACCAAAAGGAATAATATGCACATTCAGAGTGTGCCTTACAACAATGATTCAGTAATTGTTCATTGAGAGGATAGCAGTGCGAGATTGTAGTGTTTGACACTAGATGCAACTTTGAATTTGGCAGTGGATTCTGGACTTGAAGGGAAGGAGGTGAATCCTAGTACTACTTTTTATGGTGGAGGTGTAAGGCTTTGGATTCCCTTGTTTCTGGTACAGGTATTGTATCCTTTTATTTGTTTTTTGAGCAAATGTGCATATGTGTATATGTGTGTATTATTGTAAATACTCTATCAGGGTAGATTTATAAAGCTCCATACACAATATGATTATTTTCTATTTGAAGGATATATGTATGAGTATATGTGGTTGTTATTGTAAATACCATAATGAGCTATGTTATAAAGCTCCAGTAAAAGGTATGTTTGTCATGTTTTCAATAGTGTTCATTGTAAATATTGCAATGGGAATTGTTATAAAGCTCCATGGGCAGTATGTTTTGGTTGTCAGTAGTCTTGCTGGTTGTGGATGTCATTCAACACCAAGGATGGTGTTCCCCCAAGGGGGGGGAGGTTTCTGTAAAAATTCCAAGGAAAATTCAATGTAATAAAAGTTAATAAGGGAACAATAATAACCATGGTTATGGGACACTTAGTCCAAGCTTAATGTTGGGAAAAAAAATCCTAGTGTGGGTGTTGATTTTGGTTATTATGGCTAAGGAAATTGGAAAAGGAAATGGGAAACGTTGTTTTTATAGCTCCAAATATCATCCTGCGTATTTGTGATGCTTGGTTTATATCCTAGGGCAACCCCTCCTTCTAGACTTTGTCCAAATATTTTAAAAACAATGCTTTACTCCCTATCTTCTACTTTTCCCTATGATAAAAACATGTACATGCAAGTTAGTCAATACCCAACC
This sequence comes from Pinus taeda, assembly GCA_000404065.3. Taxonomy (NCBI): domain Eukaryota; kingdom Viridiplantae; phylum Streptophyta; class Pinopsida; order Pinales; family Pinaceae; genus Pinus; species Pinus taeda. The sequence continues at coordinate 25,400 of APFE030376302.1, read as the reverse complement.
CCACGTATATGTGTTAAAAAACTTTAAAAAATTAGATTTCCTTAACTATGGGTAGAGTTCATGGGTTTTACCTGTTGATTACCTCCTAGTTCCCGTGGCCAAACTATTCCCAACTATTTCCCAACTAAAAAACTAATTGGGAGAAGTATAAATAGACTTCTATGGGAAGGCCTTAAGGAGGAGAGAAGAGATAGAATTACTATACTGAAATTATCCCCTAACTAAGTCTGAAGTATACCTGTGCTTTAAGCACTTCACTAAGTTCAGGAAACCCTTGTTTCCTTGAGTGTTGATATTCTCCCACTTGCTTGAGATATCATGTATTGATTATGGAAGGAAGCTATTGAAGACTGGAACTGGACGGATCTGGAGGATGGTTCCGCTTAGAGCTGGAAGAAGGAGACTCAGGTGAATTCTTTCTGTATCTATTATAGATTTCTACAATAAAACGAAACATTATCTTGTTCCTAAGATCAACTTTGTTTATGCATCAAATGTTGTTGTTGTAATTCATGTATGAATGATTATTTGAATGTATAACTAGAAATTTTCTTATATGATATAAATTTGTTTCCATTAAAATTATTTATCTATATGCTACTGTGTGTATTCGAATTGGTTGATTTGTAGATTTGAAGATCATCAAGAGTTGAAGAGGGTCTGAACCATGTTGGAAGTACCGAAATGAAGGACATCTAGGTATGATTGTTTTCACGTAGTTTGTTTATATAAGCATGTTGCCTGAGTTGTATGTGTGTTTCTTACTATAGATTGCTTTTTCTCTGTTGGGGTTTCAACCCAAAAGCCTAGGGTATTTATTTATTCTCGTAACAGAATTGGCGACTCCACTGGGGATAGCAATCTTGTTATTCCTAGTTTGGGTTGTTCAGTGTCAGTCAGGGCTCAGTTCTTAGTTTTCTTGCTATGATAGTATTCCCTGCTCCCGTAAAAACTCAGACCTCAAGTCTAATCATTTTGATGACGCCTTGTTTTTTTAGTTTTCTTGCAAAACTTAGTATACACACCTTTTTCTGTTCATAGTAACATACACATGCTTGTTTTTATGAGGTGAAACCATGTATATGCGAGTTTCTTTTGTCAAAAATGCGTGTACACACAACTGTGCTGGAACATAGTCACATATACCATTTCTTGCATGGCTTTTAAAAATATTTCTACTTAGAAATATTTGTTTCTTGGTTTGTTCGGTTTTTGAGTGGTCAGTTTCTGTCTTTATAATTTAATTATTCAATGAGCGTATTGTTTTGGATTCTCTTCTGCTTTGAGAAGTTTTGGCCTAGATTTTCTTTTGAGTGAGTTTGATGAGTTCTGTTTGAACACACAAGACTTCTTATATAGTTCTTGATTGTTCTGGTCTTCTGGAATAGCAGATTGTTTTCAATCTTTGTGTCAAAATTGATTATTGGTCTACTCGCTTTGCTTTCCATAATTTCGTGGCCTTATACCTTTTCTTGATTTTTGAAAGTTTCTTTTGGATGAATTTGAAAGTGTTCCTTTCCTGAATTCTTGGTCAGTTTCTCAAATCTCTTTTGTTGCTTTTGGATTGTTTAGTGCAACTTGAAGCCCTTTTTTGTTCAAGTTTTCATTCATGTTGAATTGGTAACCTACAAAGTTTCCTTGTGCTTTGCTTTCGGTCTTTTAGTCTTTAGTGGAATTTTGAGTACTTTTGAAAACTTTTTTTCTGTGTTTCTTGAAAAAGAAAAGTTCTTAAAAAACATTGTTTTTGCTTTCTTTTGCTCAGCCTGATTTTGGTTTCTTTGGTTTATTTAAAGTGAATTGTGATTTTTCAAGATTTTCCTTTCTTATTTGGAGGAAAGTTTGTATTTGAAACTTGCATTCTTTCCAAACACTTAAGTTAGCTTATTAAAAGTTATAAACAATTGTTGTCATTTATTTTTAGAGTAATCTAGAATCTTGCATTATCATGTACACCTTGCATCAGGGTAGTTTTGCATTATTAAAGAATCAATAGTATTTTTAGTTTTTGTGAGTGTGAAGTCTACTATAAGAAAAGAAAAGGAAAAAGTTTTTTTTTGCTTTATAGAATTTTCTTAGAACCTAAGTAGAAATTTCTTTTCATCGAAGAACGAACAAGTGCATTTCACATAAGTTAATTTTTCATTAATTTCTTTCGTGTCATACAAACACCATCGGTTTCATTTCTAGTGGTGGGAACTAATATTGCTGCAACTCCTGGGGCCTCCTACTTTACTTTTATTAACCCGGTAGTTTGTAACAAACTTGGAAGCAACAGTGCTATATGCACAAGTACTAGCTCTTACTGCAGGCTGTCATTTGGTCAACTGACGCAAGATCACTAGGAGCTCAATTCAACTTCTCTGAGTTTCTAGAAGAAGCTTTTAACTGTGATGAAAGAAAGCTAACTCTACAAAGACTATTCTAGTTGCAGAAAGAGAAACAAGACTGGAGTGTAAAGCAAACCTTAACAAACACTAATTTTTCCAACTAACCCTACTTTTGCAGAGAAAGAGATAAAAACTGATGAAATGAATGCCATTGACTACTGAAAAGGTAACTTACATATGTTCAAGCTATTCCTAGAAGAAAATGACAAAAGAACATATTTTTGTGTTTTTATGTGTTTTATGTGAAATTGTTATGCATGTGATTTTGTATGTTTATGATTGTGGGAGAGGGTTGGTGGCAATGGAGGGCGGATTTGGTTTTTGTAGAGGTATAAGAAGGTGTGGAGGGGTCTTAGGAAGCCTCCGGTAACCTTCTAAAGACTTACCCTATAATCGGACTTCAAAAAATCACTCACAGGAAATTCTATAGGAGGCTGCAGGGGATCTACAGGAGGATCTAAAGGAGGATGTCGAGAGCTATTTTTAGAGGTTTTAAGAGTGAAAAATGGTGTGAAAGGGTAGATGAAGATTATAGGGATGTGATGAGGTGTTTGGGGCTTAACAAGGAGGATCAGGAAAGAAAATGATGGTTGTATTTTTTCAAATGACGAGAGGAAATCTTATGGAAAAAGTGTAGAAATTAGGGTAGATTCGTAAAGGACTGTGAATGACTTGTGAAACCTATGAGAAATGAGATGATGTTGGCTACTTTATTTATGTATTGTGAGTTGAGGTGTGTTGTAAGAGATATGCACATCTAACTACCAAATTTGAGCAAGAAAAAGATTGGTTGCACCAAGAAAACAGAACAATATCTCTTGTTAACCTAATTTCTGACCTAGAAACATAAAGTGCTGAATAGTACCTTATGAATAGAAAAGTTTGCAAATAAATTTATTATAGAAACATGAAATAATCTTGGAAAAATAAATATGAATCAACCCTTTAACTTTTCAAATGAAATCATCACACTAGAAATTGCACGGAAAAGGCAAAATTGTGTTTTTGGTAGCAGCAATGGTGCCATGACCTCAAATCATGGTCCCAGGAAGGGAGAAAGGATATTAGGGCCTATTTTTGGCCTTTTTGAATCTTGGCCTATCACTGTATTAACCTACTTTAGCAACTGAAACAAAAGGCAGCTATGCAAACCATCAAAAGCAACCTATTCTAAAAAAGGTAAAATGAATCTATGTAACATAAATTAACTCATGAACTGAAGAAAAAACATATAAGTACAAAGAAAGAGGTGTTGGGAAGCTTGGGTTGGGCCCTAACCCAAGAGCTTCAGCCCTCTAAAATAAATCAGTGTTGGCTCAGAAAGTATGTCATCTCCATTATCAAAATAAAAGTCACATTACATAAACTGTTCACAAAAATAAGCTCGAAAATGAGCTGAACAAGAGCTGCACAAAAGTGCGAAAATTCTGCTAATAACTGGCTACATTACTGAGGCTCTAAGCCCCCCTATTTATACAAATGGATTCACCCAACAATCCTCCTAAAATCAAGGGGCTTGGATTCTCGGAACTAGAGATAGAAAACAGTTCTTCTTGACTTGCTCGGCTGCCCCTTGGATCCATCAATGTGGCTATTTGTGCTCCGAGTTGCTGATGGAGGATTCAAGGTAGGGAGTCATAAATGATGGGGACGCCCTCCTACAAATCCTCTCCCTCATTTTTCGCAAATATTGGCTTCCAAACGCTCATTAATCCTTTGACATTGTCCAAAATTGACAAAAAATATGCATAAAGCACACATTAGACTTTATGGCATAATGCCTAACCCAATTCACTCTATTCGCATAAATATAATAAAGAAATGCAATAAACTAATGATAATGGTGGATTAATCTGAGTTAGGAGGAAAAACGAGCCCATATAATTACCCATTTATGGGGCTCATCATCACCCCCTACTGAATGTGTTGCTCATCGTTTGAGCAACAAGTCCATCTCTTCATCTTTGATGGCTCTGATCGCCTCCCTGACATCCCATGCCTCTGATGTGAGATCCTCTTCCCTATCATGGAATCATGCCTTTCTATCCACCTCTTTCCATTATATTTATTCTTCTTCTTCTTTTACACATTCCAATAGTCATAGCAGTAGTCGAGGACTAAATTTGAGGCCAATCCAATTGGCCTTCAAACTTTGCATAGAGTGCTTATACAGTGGCACTCTCCTTAAGGCTTCTCTCATCCTATTTGGGGAGTGATACTCCCTAATCTATAGGCTATGTGGTAATGTGTTCCACCTTCTAATGCAGGCATGACTGTAGCCATCTCCAAACAATCTCTCCATGTCCTCAAAATGTGCAATAGCCTGAGCCTGCTCATTGATATACTTAGGGACACTTTGAGGATTATCTGCAAGGTGTTGGTGGGCACTAATGAGATCCATGGGGTCTGCTAGCTCGGCTCAAATAATTAAGGGTTCATTTAGCTCTTTTCCCATTAACTTCTTGATTTATGTTGCCCTTTTCTCCTCATGACTCATCCAAGATTCCATGGCCATCAGCTGCAAGTCCCACAACATAGCATTGGGGTCCCATAGGTTCATATTAGTGAGGGCCATGTTATGCAAATAAAACTCTGCCAACTTTACCTTGTCCTCTTCTGAACTATGATCACATAGATCCATGAATGGTATATAATCCTAAAAAGATGTCGCACCTCTCTGGGCTAGGGTCTTGATCTAGAATTGTAGCCACTAATCTTTGAGGTATGCTGCATATGATTTACTTGGCTGCCTGCACTATAGTGCCTCCACAACCCAGCTGGCCATGCAGGCTAATTGGGCTTCTCTTTCCTATAGCTATCTCCTTAATATTGATATTTCATTTTCTACCTAGGGTTCCCTTTCTTGCAGCTTTTCTCTCAACACTTCATTTTCTATCAAGGTTTCCCTTTCTTGCAACTGTTTTCTTAGCATTTCAATTTCTACTTGGGTTCCCCTTTCTTGCAGTTATTTTCTTAACATTTCATTCTCTGCTTCAAAGTGAGATCTTTTGATTGATTTTGCATGTTTTACAGTGGCCAGCTCTCTACCCATCTCTCTAAGCTTGCTCTCCATGTGGCCAATGTCTTCCATCCCTTTGGATTTTGCAATTTGCATCCATATGTGGCTCCTTACTCTTCCTTTCTCCAGCTCAAAGAAAAGAGGTACTGCGAACTTTTGTGGGATGATTTTCCCTCCTTCTAGAAGGTCGTAATAAGAGCGTAAACTAGGCTATGGGTCAGGTTCTAGTATCCCCACTATTTCATCCTTCTCCTTGATATGCTCTTCTATCTTTTTCTCAAGTTTCTCAGTCTCTTGTTGTTGACGGGTGGTTTGAAATCTTGAATCCACTTGGAACAAGGTTGTGGATATTGCCTGAAAAAATTGAAGGAACCCATGACATGTTTTGGGATCATTTGACAGCAGATTTGTGGACTTATTAACATATCTGTGCAGACCTAGAGCAAATTGTTGAGCAAATTTAGAACAACCTCTTTAAGGAACCTTTGTGTTAAAGATAACAGACCTAGCATTATTTTGAAGGCATTGTGTTGAGAGCACCATTGAAGGTTTGTTGGAGTATTTTTGGAAGGACACATGAAGATTTGGAGCATACTTTGAGGACTATTGTTTGTACCCTCTTGGAGCAGCTTACTGAAGACATATCGAAGACCTATTGAAGACTCTTGTAGAAGTTGATCTTGCAGGCATTCATGGAGACTTTGATACATTGTTGAAGGCCATTATGAAGTAATTCTTGAAAATTTGGTTTGGGGATATGAAGAGTTGTGGAGATGCTTTTTGTGGAACATAAAAGTTGTCTTGATGAATGAAGGGTTACTGAAGATTGATTGAGAGCATTGTTGAAGACATTGTCAAGGCTTGTTGCAGAAGTGTTTGGGAAGCCTTAAAGGACATCTTGTACTCATTATTGAAGAATTGAAGTAGTGAGTTGGAGCCCTAGAGGTTAGAGCCTCATAAAGACTAGATCGGAGCCTGGACTAGTGGATAGGGTTGGAGCCCTAGAGGTTGGTGCCTCATTGAAAGCCGAGTTGGAGTTTGGAGCAGTGCAGGTCGGAGCTTGGTCGATTGAAGATTGGAGTCTTCACCTAGGGTTGAAGTCCTCATCATTGATTAATAATATTATTTATATCATTGTTCATTTTGTGTTTTGTTTATAAGTGTTCTAAAAACTGGTAAAGTAACAATTGTAAGAGAAATATTGATTCACCCCCCACCCCTACCCCCTCTCAATATTTCCAACAATTGGTTTCAGAGCCAGAGCCTTCACTCACAACTTAATAGTTTGAAGGTAGACCCTTGCAACACAAATGGAAAAGTCAAGGAAGACGGCTTGCAAACCCTTCGAAGGTGTCACCTCCTCAGTCGATAATCAAATTGGGAAAGCTCCATTGTTCAATGGAAACTTGAAATATGGAAGGCAAGAATGAAGAATTTCTTAATGGCTCAAGGTTTTGAAGTCCGGGAATCAATGGTTACCAGAGGCACAATAGAAGAAGAGGAATCCAATGTGCATAACACAATAGCAATGAAGGCAATTTTGAGTGGGCTACCAAATCCTATAAAGGTCAAAGTGGAGAAATGTTCATCAGCAAAAGAGCTTTGGGAAAAGCTTTAGGATCTTCACTCTAAAGGATTATTAGTCATAACCTTTGATCCAAAAGATGACAATAAAGAGCATCAAGATGAACCAAAGAAGACAAATGAAAGCAAAAATGAAGGGACTGATTGTATAAAGGAAGATGATAATGAAGAAATTCTTGAAGTAGAAGTTGAAATAGATCTTAAGGCAAAACTTGTAGCTGCCCTAGAAGATATAAGTAGTTTGAAAAAGGAAAATTAGGAACTCAAGACACAAGCACAAGATGATAACCATGACCTTGACAAGACAATGAAGGAAGTTAACATTTTCAAGCTTCAAGTACAATAAAGAGATGAGGAGCTCACCAAGCTAAAGGAGGAATTGCATCAAAACAAGAAAAGGCGTCATGAAGAAGTCATATCCATGACAAATCAATTGGATAAAGCAAAGAAAAGGGAAGACATTTTGTCAAACCATCTTGAACAAAGACACAAGGACATGAACAAAACTTGAATCAAAAATTGATCAATACAAGGAAGAGGTCTCCTTCCTTAAACCTCAACAGGAAGAAACAAAAAAAAGAAAAAACACAGGAGCTGAAAAGGTGATGGAAGTTTTGGCCCTCCTAGAAGGACAAGTGGGTGAAGCAGAAAAGGAAAGAAATTCCATGGCATACCAACTTGAAGAAAAATAAGAAGAAATCTTAAGATTGAAATCAGATGTCTCCTCTCTAAAGGCCCAAACATGTGAAGCAATAAGGATGAAGGAAGAGATGGAGAACCATCTACCAAAGAAGGATGAACAATGCAAGAAGATGAAAGAAGAAATTGATATCCTAATGAAAGAAGTTGATCAACTGAACAAGAATCTAAAGAGCTCTTATACCCTAGATGATATCTTAAGTCTTCAAATATCCCCCTTGATAAATTAGGTCTTGGTTATGCAAGTGAACCCTCAAGAAAAAATGATACAAACCCTAATGCATCAAACAACAAGGATGTCGAGAAGCTTGCAAGAGATGTTGATGCACCTAGTTCCAACAAAAGCAAGAAGATTAATCAAGATAATCTTAAAGGAAAACCTACTCCAAGAAGGTTACAAAAGGTGTCAAGTATGCAAAAGGCAATGGATATCATCAAAAGATCTCGACGCAAAGAGAATTTAGAAGTACATCAATACATGCATCGTCCTTCAGTACCGAAGTATATTTTTTGGTTATTGTTATTCCTATACAAATTTTGGTCATATGGCAAAATATTTTAGGGCATACAACAAGGACAAATATAATGGTCCCATTAGTCTCCTAGAAGCAACTTTGCAAGAAGAAACTATGCCTCCTTATTTATGCACAAAATTGAATGCTACAAATGTCATAATATTGGTCATATGACTCATGATTGTAACTTGAATTGGGCTCCTAAAGAAGCTAAAAACATAATAACCAAGCATGAAAAGAAGGTTAAACAAGTTTGGAGAAGGAAGCAAGCTAAACCACAAGGAGATCACGGGGAATATGTCTTGAATACTCAAAACATCAATTCAGTACATCTTTAGTAGATATCATATTTCTAGTTTCAATGATAAGATTCTGCCAAGACCATGCATATTGTTAGGGGGAGATTGTGACAATTTGACTATTCTTCCTTGATAAGCCTTGGGAAACCCTTGATGTGTCACACATGGACAATCATGCTATGAGACACATACATATATGTCTTGATGGATCATCTCTGAAAAAAACATTGAAGAAAATCTTGTTGGACAAATTAGTCTCTCTTGCATAAAGAAATCATCTACTTCATTCATTTCCATGCATGGGGGGGGAGTAATTCCATTGAAGAAAATCATGATATTTTGCCTTCACTACACATCCATTGTTGAAGATGCCTTCCACTTGATCACAAGGCAGCAATCTTTCTTGTCTTGGGTTCCATAAGCAACAAGAAGAGCAAGAGGAGTTTATGCAAGCAGGGGGAGTTGGTTTATCATGAAGAAACGCAAAGATATCTCGTGTACCATATTGCGAAAAGAAGGAAAGCAGGATGACAAGGGAAGCAACATAACAAAAAGAAGCATGATAGGGGAAGCACTTGATTGAAAAAGGCGTTTTCGGGACACCCCATTTGCCATTGATGTCAAAGGGGGAGAGAATGTTGAAAAGTCAAGAATATTGCAATCAATGACAAAGGTGGAGATTGTTGATCAAAGTTGTCATTGATGTCAATATGATGGCAACACGGTTGCATTGTTGAAAATAAAGAAACCCTAGACCTCATCTTGGATAGCCTGTGCATGAATGCCCAAAGCCCAAGATATACATCCTTATGATGCTTTTGTTATATATGCCAAACAATGAAGAATGTGCAAATCTTAAAATCCTAGCATGATGAAATCTTAAACCTTACCTTAGTCCTAAAACCCTAATCCTCGTCCTTGTTCATCAATTATGAAACCCTAACCCTAGTCCTTGGAAACAATTTCCAAATTCATAAATGATTAAACCCTAATTCCTAAAATTTCTAAAACCCTAATTAATGTGAGGAATAACCCTAATCCTGTTGATTTAAAAACCTAACCTTAATCCTAGATAAGAACGCTACAATTTGATGGACGTATAAAAGAAATAAATAAATAAATAACAAGCCAAATACTACATAACATAAAAAATGTTGCATATTTGATGAACATTTTACTTACTACATGGAAGTTCAACATATTGGATGTTTAACACTCGATGTTGCATATTTGATGAACATATTACATTGAACGTATCTAAGGTTGGATGACGGATGTATTACACTTGTGAATATAGGTCGGCTCCATATAAAAATTATCATGTCGGCTCCTTATATAACCAACAGACGTGTCCCTCTAACTCAACATAACAGATATATATGTAATGAACTCGTTGAGGAGATTATCGTAGAGCAGAAAAGAAGACAACTGAGATACATAACACTTGTGCACATCACTCTTGTTGCGGGTATATATTAAAAAAAAAAAGGAAAAAATGAAGGTTCGGATCAAAAGAAAAGGTCAAAGTTCATTCGTTGAAGAAGCAAATTCAGAGACAAGGAACGTAGAGATAATTTAAATATCTGAAGAAAGAAATTCGGAGAGAAACGCACAGGGAAAATTCAAATCTGTGAAAAGGAAGTCTCAACAATTTTTTTTATATATATTTCCTGATTTTGGTGCCCTAGTCTTGTACAGAACACAACCTTAACTCAGATCACCTTCAAATTTGAAGAAATAAGGTCATAATTGAAAAAGAATCTTGGTATAGCATCAAGGTGAAGAACAGACTTCAATTTAACGCATAAAAGTGAATATTAGTCCTTAGAATAAGCCCAAAAGAGAGTATTCATCAGGAATCACTATCTGAACTAAGCAACAGAACTCGGTCACCTCAACATAACTCGGATCTGTGGAAAATGAAATAGCTTGGTTGTTGACAGCCATTTGAAATCTTGACTCCACTTGGGAACAAGGCTTTGGATATTGCCTGAAAAAATTGAAGGAACCAATGACATGTTTTGGGATCATTTGAGAGCAGATTTGTGGGCTTATTAACATATCTAGGCAAACATGGAGCAGCTTGTTAAGCAAATTTAGAGCAACCTCGTTAAGGAACCTGTGTTAAAGATAACAGACCTAAAATTATTTTGAATACATCGTGTTGAGAGCATCATTGTAGATTCGCTGAGTATTTTTGGAAGGAGAAAGAAGATTTGGAGCATAATTTGAGGACTATTGTTTGTACCCTCTTGGAACAGCTTACTGAAGACATGTCGAAGACCTATTGAAGACTCTTGTAGAAGTTGATTTTGAAAGAATTCATGGAGACTTTGATACATTGTTGGAGGCCCTCATAAAGTAACTCTTCAAAAATTGGTTTGGGAATATGAAGAGTTGTGGAGATACTTTTTGTGGAACATAAAAGTTGTCACTGATGAATGAAGGGTTACTGAAGATTGATTGAGAGCATTGTGGAAGACATTGGCAAGGCTTGTTGCAGAAGTGTTTGGGAAGCCTTGAAGGACATCTTGTACTCATTATTGAAGAATTGAAGTAGTGGGTTGAAGCCCTAGAGGTTGGAGCCTCATAAAGACTAGGCCAGAGCCCGGACCAATGGGTAGGGTAGGAGCCCTAAAGGTTGATGCCTAGTTGAAATCCTAGTTGGAGCTTCAAACAATGCAGGTCTTTCCTTAGTTGATTGAATATTGGAGTCTTCACCTAAGGTTGGAGCCCTAAACTATTGTTGTACTTGATTTATTGTAAAAAAGAGGATTGGAACCTAGAACCTCAGCTCCAGAATGAATTCATCCCAGGTAAAATGGCCTCAATGAAATCTGCCTCCAAATGAAATTGTTCTAAAGAAATCGGCCTCCAATAATCAAATTTGTGCCCTCCAGCAACTCAATCTATGCCTTACCATTATTGCACAATGGAAAAACCCCAACACTCTAACAACTCTGCTCCTCCGACAAACAAGATCTCCTTCTGATAATTTTTGGCAACAATGGTATGTTCTATGCTTTAGAGCAATTTTACTTCAATTTCTTTATTAGCCCAGTATCAATATTCTATGCAAAAGAGCCCTAACCAGAAAGGTCAAAAAGGCAGATTTGACCCTCAACAAATAGGTTAACTTCAGTCAACTTCGACCTCCAAACAACAAGATAAAACAACCCTCAAAAGAGTCAAATTCATCCTAGTGAAAGTCTAGTCAAACAACCCACTTGCGATCAACCCTAGCTACAGTCAACGTTGGTCAAACTATCCAGGATTTCGCTCTCCAGAAATTTCGCTCTCCTAAAATTTTGCTCTCGTGAAATTTCGGCGTCCTGAAATTTCGCTCTCCTGAAATTTAAACCACCTGAAATTTCGCTCTCCTGAAATTTCTAATGTCTGGAGAGAGAGGCCCAAAAATCCGTACCCAACCAATGAGGAGAGAGGGAGAGAAGTGTGAAGATCAGTGTGTACAAATGAGGCTAAGTCACCTTCTATTTATATGCAACGTTGAGGATGAATAGACGTGACTATTGGACTTCTTGAATCCTCCTTCTGGAAACATCTTGAATCCAAACTCTAATCCCAATCTCCCCTCTAGAAACATCTTGAATCCTCCTTCTAGAAACATCTTGAAGATCAATGATCGAAATTATTTCTAAGTCACTTAAATAATTAATAATTTATCCTTAGAAAATAACCCAATAGTGCACAATAATTAATTGACTTTACTATTGTACTTTTGATAAATTTTTAGGAAAGAAGACATAGAACACTATAAGAGGCAAATAATGTCTTCCACATGCTACTACACCAAGCAATTGTAGAAGACCTTCCGATGCTACTCACATCAACAATACTAACAATCATGGAAGACATATTACCCTAATGTCCCAAAAGGACTTCATCATTATACAATGAGATGCAAATTTGGTTTCTACAATCTTTGACGGTGGGACCTTGACAAATTGCCTATACATTGTCTATGCATAGTGGTGATTTGTGATAAAAAGACAAATTTCTTTAGCTTCATCGCGTAGTTTTTTATCCATTCAACTTTAACAACAATAGATCTTGAAAACAAGGTATTGGTAGCTTGTGATAAAATGTTAAATTTCTTTAGCTTCATCACATAGTTTTTTATCCATTCAACTTCAAGAACAAAATATTTGCCAACAAGATTCAAACCATGAATAACGCATGGGGTCCAAAAAATATGGCCATAACTAACCTCAGCAGTTGCACTAACCGCTCGATTGCAAATGTACATTGTTTGTGATGACTTGCACAATGTTTAAAGGGCCCACAATCTCAATTGCTTCTAAAAATTTTCAATGGTCAACATTGTTCTCCTATGTTAGTTTTTGGTTGCTCTAAGTTGCTCTCCTAAGAAGAGGGCACATGAGTGTTGAAGGGGATTCAATGTAAGATGAGTGTGCCATATGGGAGAGATTTCCTTATTCCGCTATGACAAATTCCTTACACTTATGATGTTTGGGATCTTCTATTTTTAGTTAGTGTAATGTCATGACAATTATGACAGATTCCTTATGCACATTATGACGCATATATGATAGGACTTGCACATAATAAGTAGGGTGCATCACTTGAGGAGAGATTCATTATTACCTATGGTGGATGATTCCTTTCATGAAGGATATCGTTAGCCTTTAATTTTGGTAGCCCTTCTTCCCTCTCTTTGTCACTAACTGGGTAAGGGAGGGCACATCGTTAGGCTTATAGATAATGAGCTTGAGAAGAGGGATTCTACTAAGAAATTGCATCAAGGTTGAGAAAACACATTGTAGTTCATTGACAACACTATTGTACTTTTCTTATGTGTTAATTAGAAGATGGTGATTATTGTTACAAACTTTTAGGTTGCTCTTTGCTACATTCATGTTGTCGTCATGTAGATCATATTTCATATTTTGTAGATCATATTTCATATTTTGTAGGGCTTATCTCATCTCTTGATATGCAGTGTTTGCACTTGTGAATTTTCTATTAAGCACTTTTCATTATGAAGATTTGAAGCTTCAATTGGTATTTCAATGTTTTTATTTTAGTTGTAGGGAAAAATTCTCTAATTGTAGATATGTGTATCATGTACATGCAAAATTATGACATCCTCACCCAAAGCAAATATTCCCCAACGAAGTATGGACCTAAAGGTAACATTAACAAAAATATTTACCAATGGCCTATTGGTCATATCAGCTCTACCATCTGAAGAAATGGACATGCAATCAGGACTAGAACTAGAATGCAACAATGAAATTCTCCTACCATAGAAGGGTTGGTGCGTACTTTCTCAAAGTTTGGTACTTGTCACCTTAGCCACTTGGTTCAAGTTCTTGTTCAAATTTTGCAATCATGTGGTTCGATAAATAAGTAGCCATTTAAAACCATGTCACAGAATTTTGCATTAAATTTGAGAAACTATGTAATTCAAAATTTTAAAATTTAAGTGTGTGCACGCAATTCCATGTGTTCATTGAAATATATGATAAGAATAAAAATCACGTGCTATTATTAAACATTTATATCAAAAAGACAATATGCTGTTAAAAATTTAGGGGTTTTGGTTAGGTTTTATGAATTAGGGTCTTTGCTTCTTTTCATTTCAAAATTAAACACAAATAAAGGTTTGGCTTGAAGTTTTACTTGAAATTCAGCTACAAGTTCATACTTCAAGTTGGAATTCAATTGAAGTTTGATGAATTTCGGATTTCAAGCTTGGAAAACCCCAAATGTGGTGACTAAGCTTCGGATTTTGCCAATGTTGAAGTTTCTAAGTTTACTTAGTTAGAAAGCCTCCGTGCACTTTATCTGATTTAGGTAGCTTGTTGCAGTCGAGATCATGATGACACAAATGAAAACAAAGGTGGTGAGTGTGGTTGAGAGAGCGTTCTTAAGCTTATAGGAGAGGTTTGCAGTGATGAGATGAGGTGGCAAGAAGGGTACGTTACCCTCATTCAAACTATTTGTCCCAACTGCAGTGTCATTATGAAACTTTATGCCGCCTACCCACAATCATTTCCATCATTCATGCTAGAGTTCAAAGTATCCGCCACTACCTGTTTTGAGATTCTTCTGAGTTGACTAGACACACGTGTGAAGTGAAATCCAGCTGAGCATTGTTGAACTAGATGAGGGTGGCCAGTTAGTTAGCCACTGATCTAGTTTAATCTCAACCATCCCATTTGTTCATGCAGTTTTGGATCATACAAATGCAATAGAGGAACGGGTTTAGACACTTACTTGTAAGTGGAAGTGTGCATGCTACACTGCTGCTGCATGCCTAGGCTTTGGTGCTATCCCCATGTATTTCTGCTGCCATATGCTCGTGGCTTCTAGATAAGTAGCTCAGTTTCCTATTATAGGTGATATTCAATCAGGATCTAGCTTCTTGCGTGTTTTACATACCTGTGGCTGCACCGATTCTGCTTTTGGAGCTTTATTTTTAAGGGGATCAACTGCTACAGGAATCCTACAGGAGTTCCTGTAGCTGCTTCTCCCTCTAGGAATTTTAGCTAAGGTTTATGCAAGGACTTGGGTGGATTCTATTAAAGGTTCTGATGGTCATGGAGAAGCAGTTAGTAGCCTGTAGGTAAGTGGTAGGGGTGATATTTTTTTATTTCCTTTTAAGAAAAAAACAAAATTGTAGTGTTTTATTTGTAGGGAGGAAAGAAATGATTAGAAATGTGGTGGTGCAAGTATGGAATGGAGGGTTATGATGACGAATGGCTATAGGATGGTCCACATGACTTTTGTGGAAATTCCTAGTTCTTGAATCTCATTTTTATCCTATTTCAAGCTCTCTGTGTTTTCTACAGGAGCCTCCTATGGAACTGGCAAGGCTTACTGTAGGATGCATAGTCTTCTGAAAAGAACACCAAGAGATGGAAAAAAAATCAGAGATGATGGAGAAGAGTCTAGAGGATATGGAATAGGCTTGGTGGCATGTCCCCTTGCTTCCTGGGGTCCATTTGTGACCTGCAATGCACTCAAACAGTCAATTTTCTCTTTAATGTTTTTCTCTCCTTTTTCTTTTTTTTAAAGAAAACAGCTAGGGCACCTCCAAGAGGTCTTCACCCTACTTGCCCACATTGGGCACCTCCAAGGGAGGTTTTCACCTAGGGATCTTTATTCTCTTCATTTCTATTTTCTTTTATTTCTTTTTTTTTGTTTTGTCATCACTAGGTTTCCCGAAAAGAAGCTTTCAGCCTGGTGATGGGACTCAAGCGCCTCATAGAGGTTTTCACTGGAGTCCTTACTATCTTTTAAAAAAAAAAATTATTGAGTGGGTGGAGTGGAGTTAGAGACTTGCTCCACTACCAACACTGTTTTACTCAGATATTCAATAAATTCTTTCTTGCAGTGGGTATTTTCATATATTTTCAACCTATGTCCATTGACAAGCATGGGGATGGCTTCTTCATTGATGGTCCTGATCAAAATTGAACCTTTCTCATTGCACTTTTCTATTGTGTGTGGTCCCAACCATCTTGTTCTCGGTTTTCCCTTGAAATCTTTATACCTTGAGTCATACAGTAGTTCCCAGTCTCCTTCTTGGAATTGTTTCTCCTTCATGCTTCTTTCATGCCATATCTTCCTTTGCAGTTGGATTACTATTGTGTGGAGAATGGCCTGCAATCTCTGTTCATCCAATCCATTAAGCTGGAGTAACCTTTCCCTTTGTGCATGGCTAAGATCTAGGTCCAGCTGAGCTGCCATCCTTAGTGTATTGTATTAAAATTCTATTGGCAGTAGAGCCTTCTTTCCATAGACCAGCTCATAGGGCGTGAACCCTGTGGTGCTCTTCCATGTGGTGTTGTAGGACCAGGTGGCCTCAACGAATCAATTTTCCCAATCTTTCCTACTGTTGCTCAATACCTTAGTCAAAATTCCCTCCAAAGCTCTGTTGGTGACTTCCACTTGTCCATTGGCTTGTGGATGGTAGGGGGTGGAAGTCCTGTGCTTCATTTTATGATTGATGAGCACGTCTTCAATCAGATTGGAGGTGAACTTATTTCTTTGATCTGTAACCAGTTCTCTTGGATACTTAAATGTATAGAATATGTTCTCTCTTAAAAACTCAGCTACCTTTTCTTCAGTTGCTGCTTTCATTGCCTTTTTCTCTACCGATTTTGTCAGATAATTGGTGCACACAATGATGTATTGTTTTTTGTTTTAAGGAGGGTTGATAGGACCCAGAAAGTCCATGCCCTACTTCTCAAATGGCTCAAAAGTCACTTGAGGCTACAAGGGAATATCATCCTTTGGAGTAGGTTTCCCCATCCTTTGACACCAATCACATTGGTTGATATATCTCCTCACATCTTGATGAAGAGTGGGCCAATAGTAACCTACTTGCAGAATTTTGAAGGCAGTCCTCTTTGTTGCAAAATGGCCTCCAAAGGGCCCATCATGACAGGTCAGGAGAATGTCAAAAGCTTCCTCCTCCTTGACACATCTTCTCAAAACCTGATCCACCATTCCTTCTTCACTTGCAGATAGATTTATTCTAGACAAAAAGTCAGCAACAACATTTTCCTTACCAAGTTTATCAACAATCGTTAGATCAAGCTGCTACAATAAAATCAACCACCTAATAAAGTGATCATTCACATCCATTTTGTTCATTAAATACCTAATTGCAGCATGATCAATGTGTACAAAGTTTTGATAACCTATGATGTAATGTATGAATTTATTTAAGGAATGTACTACGACTAGGAGTTCCTTCTCGGTTACTATGTAGTTCAACTCTGCCTTTGACAAATTTTTACTTATAAAGTATATGGCATAAGGTAACTATTCATCAATTTTCCCTAAGGCTGCTCCTATTGCTTTGTTCGAAGCATTTGTGTGAATGTGGAAAGTTAGGGCCCAGTTTGGAACTCTCAAAATTAGGGTAGTCACAAGTTTAATTTTCAAGGTATCTAGGGCTTCTTGATAGTTGTCAATCCATATGAACTCGACATCTTTCCCCAAAAGACCAAACAATGGAGAGGCTACCTTACTAAAATATTTAATGGATCTTCTATAATATCCTGCTAAGCCTAAGAAACTTTGGACATCTCTCACATTTTGAGGAGGTGGGACCCCTTGGATGATGGCAATTTTGTTGGGGTCCACCTATAATCCTTGCTGAGAGACTGCATGACCTAGAATGATCCCTTCAATCATCAAGAATTCACACTTGTCTGGACTAAGGGACAGGTTCATTTCAATACGCTTGTCCAAAACTTTCCCCATGTTAGACAAAGCTTCATGGAAGCTAGAACCATAAGGAGTAAAATCATCCATATATATTTCCACTGTATCATGAACTAGTTCAAAGAATATACTCAATACGGCTCTCTAGAAAGTGGCGGGAGCATTGCACAAACCAAAAGGAAAGACCCGATATGAAAAGGTACCCCAAAAAAAAGTGAAAGTGGTATTATCTTGGTTTTCTGGCCTAACTTGGATCTGATTGTACTCGCTAAACCCATCTAGGAAGGAGAAAAACTTTTTCCTTGCAAGACCATCTAACACTTGATCTATCAAAGGCAAACGAAAATGGTCCTTGGTGTTATAGACATTTTTGTCTACTTCAACCCCAATCATAAATTTCCATAAACTGAGGGCTCCTAAGTCCCTAAAAGTGTTGCTTCACTGCCTAAAGGAACAAGGTCAGCTGATTACATCATCTCCCAGAAGTTCTCCACTAAAAACTGCTCAGGAATGGTCAAAACTGGACCATACTGAATACC
>APFE030376301.1:0-11548 GCA_000404065.3 Pinus taeda | reverse complement strand
ATGTATATTTATTGGCAATGTATTGGTGATATTATGGCTAAGATTCCATGGTTTACATGTTGGTTATTTTCTAGTTATATGTTGTTCATGTGATGTGTATCTTTAATGGCTCATGTCATGATTGTTTAGCTATTGATCGATTTATGAATGTATGGAATAATAAGTGTTACTGTAGCTATGTGGAGAGGGAATAGGGCCTTCTTGGTGATTCTCAGATAAATCTCAAACATTTGTGATCAGATATGCATTCATGACCTGTAGCTTACATTTTTTCCATATGTTTGATGAAATGTCTGTTATGTTCTAGGAAGTCTAAGCCAAATTTTTCCTTCAAATTTGTATGCTTGGCATCATTGTCATGTCATTATTGATTCTAAAAAGTTACAGAAAGTTTTGGGCAGTGCTCTGGAGGCTAACATGGAATCTAGGCTAAGATATCGGGACCACATGCTCCTAACTAAAAAAATTGGGTTGCAACCGCATGGATGTAGACTTGTGCATGTAATTGGAGGCTTCTAACCGCATGGAATCCCTATTATGGGTGTGGTTGAGGACCTAGGGCAGAGAAGGAGGGGTCCAACTCAATTTTGGCCACCAGGGATGGTTTCTCAATCTTTGAGTGCCTAGATCCATAACATAATAATCAAAAGGCTAGATGGGCTATGGTATTATGATTTTCTTCCCTCATCTCCCTTTCTCTATCTTTTATTAATAAGAAACAAAATTACAATATAAAAAAATTGAATCTAAAAAATATCTAACATCTCACATCTAACATCTCGCGTCTCACATCTCACATATCACATCTCACATCTCACATCTAACACTTACACATCTAAGGTCTAACATCTAACATCTCACATCTAACGCCCACACATATACCCTATATTGGGTTGTAGAGCACCTCTTGGCGCAAAGAGGGAAGAGGGAAGTGATAAATAAAAACATTTTCCAAGGATTTGGAATGGGTTTATTTTTTTCTTATATCCACTTAATTATGAGTTAAGAGTAGTCATATTTAGGATATAAAATGTAGAATAGTTTTCTCTAGAATATAAAAGGTAGTATTAGAGGATATAGAATGTAATATAAAGAAGTGGATTTTAGATTAAAAAAATTGTAGCTGGAGGAATTGGAAATTGGTCTAGTCTCGTACTTGTGTGTAGTCTCATGCTTGCACATGACATGTGGATGATTCCAACCGTTACCAATGTAACCTCTAAGTAAACCACACTAACACAACATGTGGCCCATTGGTAAACTCAACGGATTTAAACATGGAACCTCTTGGAACATAATACTTCACTTTCATGACGATCACCGAAGAGCTACAGATTTTAGATAGTTAAATAAATTATTAATAGTTGTTTATAGGATAATAATTTTATATTTTGGAAAAGTGTTATATTAAAACATTTAATAAGATTATGTTTTGGGAAGAGGGTAAGGGAATTTTTAATTTATATATCTCATCCATATTGGGTTTGTAATTTTATTTTGTTTTAGTTTTTAATGTGATAGAATTGCAACAAAATCATGAACACATAGATAAAATGTTTGTATAAGAAAATATTTGATCCCCAAATCAATTATCATACAAGGATCAAAAAAATATATTAGAATCACCCTCATAGGCTTTCAAAAATTGATTGTCCCGGAACATGTAAAGAAAGCATAAAGAGTGCCATCCATAGAAGCTATGAAGAAAAAGGAAAAAAACTTGAGGTTGGATGCTCAAAAAAATTAAGATATTGTTAGTCCATGTAATATTGATGACAAAACTCACAGGCCTTTCCATCTCCCTGCTTTATAATACTCCATAAGCCATGTTCCAGATTGAGGCCTTACTTTGAGAGATTATGTGTTGTTTGTTCTTTTCCCTATAGATATGGTGGCATGTAAAGAGAGAAAAAGAGTGAATAATTCATGTGATTTCCTCCAAAATAGGCATAAGAATGATGTTTCTGCAAGCTTGAGTTTTATCAAAAAATTATAGTAAGCATGGAGTCCCCAAAGAGTTAAATTTGAGTGCATCTCTTTTCTAAAGAAAAAGTAATAAGTTTTTGTGTGCTAAGAAATCTGCCTGGTTGTTGGTTCCTCTCCCTAAGACATATTTTTCTTGATAGTGATGATCTTCCGAGGGAGATAGGATGAAACCACCTCCGCTATTTTGTCCCATGTTGATTGAGGCTCCGTCGAAATAAGCCCATGGCCTAGATTTATCAACCAAATCTAATTTGTGCACTCTAGGAGTGGTGAGGTCTTCTCCTAGGGAAAGTGGCTTAAAATGGCTGCGCTTGAGCTGCAATATGATTAGGGTCAATGTCTTGTCCTAAAAAATAGCTTTGTTCTTGTCCAACCATACACCCCATAAATAATTAGAGGGAGGTATTTTATAGGTTGGAAACAAGGATTTGAGCACCATGCCTTCCAGACTTCTTCCAAATCCAGACCTTCCCATAAAACGAAGTGACCAAGGGCATTCTTGCATGTTTCCCAACTGTTGATCAAAATGGAAAGAAATGAATAGGTGTGGAATATTTTCATCATTTTTTTACACAAATAACACCAACTTGGTCCACTTATGAACCATTTTTACAATGTATCCCATGTTGGAATTTTTCTCGCCATTACCAAAATTATTACTTTTTGGAAATTTTGTTTTTTTTTTGGTCAAGTTGTTTGTGATCCTCTAGCCTTGACCTGTGGCTTGAGGAGCCGCGACCGAGGGGCATCTAATCCGTAAAATTCACCCGGGGATCGCATTTGGCCAAGGCCACACCATCCCTTAGCTAATTGTATTTTTTATCATGTCTGCTTCCCCTAGCATAGGGCACAACCACCCCCCATGAGGTTTGATCCTGGGTCACCTTGCTGATGAGGCCCATCCTCAACCATTTGTGCTAGTGAAACTTGACTTGGAAATTTTGTTATTTTTTATTTAGATGATGATCTAATTTTCAATTAGACAAAAGAAGAGAATCTTAATCATTTGAGGAAAAATTTTGGAGAGATTGAAACATGAGAATCTACTCGTAAATCTAAAAAAATGTTCATTTATGAGAGAAGAGTTGTTATGTTTGTAATATCCCAAGAAGACTTGAAGATGGATTCCATGAAGATGAGAGTAATTGTAAAATGGCATGCTTCAAAGAGTACATTTGAAAAAAGAAGTTTTCATGTTTTGGCTAATTTTTATAGAAATTTTATTCGAAATTCAATAGTATTTGTTCACCATTAACTACATGTAGGAGAAAATGAGAATATTAGAAGAATGCACATATATTAAGTAGACTTTGATATTAGGGAACAACAATTAGAACAATGTTTAGTTAAGAGACAAGCTCAGTTGCATACTTTAATGAGAAGATAAATGAAAAAAAATAGAATAGAAATATTTTGTGTATGATTAAGTGTTTTATGTTATCATACAATTGCTGAATAAATCAAGAAATTATTTGTTGTCCAAATATTTTGTTCTATATGGTGATCTTAAGCATTGAGATATCAACATTCAATCAAAGTTGAATCGAAGACACATGAAATGGGTAGAAATATCATAGAGATACTTATGTTGAAACATAGGTTTAGAAGACCTAATAAAAATGATGATGCATCAAATAGGAAATCAATGTTGATCACTATAATAATTGAGATTGTAAGGATGGAATCAATGAAGATTGTGTATGAAATAGACCCACATTTTGTTGAAGCTTGGAAATATGGTAAAGAACAATGGATTTTTGATCTAGCTCATTTCTTATATTATTTAATTCAGGAGGTAGTCCTATTTCAAAATCAAGAATTATATATTCCTAGAGGTTCAATGAGGATAATTTCATCAAAGAGATACATAATCTTTGGTGGCTTGGATGCACAATTTGGCATTGATAAAACTCAATCATTGATTGAAAAATGATATTATTGGCCTAGTATTGCGAAGAAAATGTTAAGAAGGTTAAAGGTAGTTGTAGGGTTTGTCAACATGATAAGAAAATAACTCATAATATTCGTTTATATACCCATTTCCTTACAAAATCACCTTGGGAGAACATCAAAATGGTTTTTTTTTTATGTTGGGGCTGCATGAAACCCAATGACATAATGACACTATTTCTTTTATATATATTTTATAAAATTTCACATTTTATTCATTATAAGATGAATAGTAATGGCATGAGCATTATTATTTTACAATTTAGGGAAATTATTCATTTACATGGTTTTCCAAGAGGCATAGCCTTAGACAAAGACAACAAATTTATTGATCATTTCTAGAGAGAATTATGGAAGAATGTAGATACAAAATTTTAGTTTAGTTCTACATATTCCTGCACACTATTGGTCTAATAGAACCATTGAAAATAGCATTGGACATTTACTAGAATGTCTAATGGGATAGAAACCATGACAATGGGATATAATATTGCTACCAAGAAAATTTGCATATAATAATTTAATTGATAGATATATAGGAAGGAGCCCTTTTCATATTATGAATGGAAGATCACCAAGAGGAGTTACATGTTTGACATGTTTTCTTGAAGCAAGCTAAAAATTTCAAGATATGGAGTCATTTGTTGAATGTATGAAATAAGTGCATGGGTTATGGAAAGGCGAGTGAAGATTTTTTTATGAAGGAAAGCTTTCCAAGAGGTGACTGTAATAAGATAAAGATAAAGAAATAAGGGCATGTAATATATTGGAAAAAATATATATAATAATGCATATGTACTTGAACTACCGAAAGGATTAGATATTTCATCAACATTGAATGTTGTAGATTTGTGTAAATTTAATGAAAGTATAGCATATGAAGGTGATGACTATGTTGTTGATTTCAAAGAATATATTCATAAGCAAGAGAGAATAAATTATAAAGGCATTAGATAAAATAATTGCGTGGAAAATGAGAGATCAAGAAACAAAAGAATATTTAGTTCAATAGAAAGATAAGGAGCATGGAAGAAGCCATGTGAATTTTTTAAGTTGAGTTGAAATGGCTTAGCCATGGTGTAGATAAAGGTTGCAATTGTTGGGTATGTGTTGTATTATTTCCATGACTAGCTCCATGTGTCATTATGTTGTGCCAAGGGGTGGCAATACTTAGGGGTTTGTAGGGGGGTCGTAGCCTCCCTACACGAGGTTCAGGGCAGCGCCCCGGGAAAAAAAAATATGTGGACCCAAATAATAGTTGGGCAAACCCAAGGATGGGGGTGAAACCCAAAGATGGTGAGCAAACAAACCCATGGTTTTGTGGATTTTTTTTGCACATGGTTTTGGGCTCGATGGCTTTTTCCCATGGTATTTTGTAGATCTAGTCAAGGGAACTACGAATATGTTCTAATCCAAGGTTAATGGATTGGGGTTTATGAATGCTTTGACATGTATATAATGTATTGTGACATTGAAAGGAATAATGAAAATCATTTTGGTTTTCCCGATTTGGGTTCCAAGAGAAAATATCTATGTATATTTTTTATGTTCTCACCACTGTATATTTTTTTCTATTTTTAAGAATTCATTCCCAAGTAATTTTTGTATAACGTTAAAACCTACAACAATGATCTCATGAACATGATTTTATGTATTTTCTTACCCATATATGTGTGTGTCTTTATATTCTCCATTGTTGAGGAAGGTTGGAAAAATATTAAATAGGCCATCATTTACTATCAATAGCTAAGATTAAATAGGCCACCAAATTTAAAAAAGCACACACACACACAAAAAGAAATACCATTGGAATGTTGACTCAGAAACAAAACAAGATCTTGTATGTTGACTTGATGCTCAATGTATACCAAAGATGAAATATTTCATTTAATAACAATCAAAAATGTGTTGTGTGATCCTTGATGGCTCCATTACCACTTTTGGGACCATCATTAACATGCAAGTGCGCAACTAATAGATAGTATTGCTTTTTATAAATAGTAATTTAAATTATTAATATAAGAAATATAAAGACATTTTAAAACTTATTTTTAATATAATGTTATCTTGATTTAGTAATTACCAGCCTAGATCCATCTTAACCCCAAATCTATCAAGTGCCAAGAGGGATCAAATCTCTTGAGGTGAAAACCTCGTTTTTGAGTGCAAAACTTGAGGAAAGGTTTGCACCTCAAGAGATTTGATCCCTCTTGCATAGGTCCGGGGTTAAGATGGATCTAGGTTGGTTATATAATATCTATATTTATATATGTGTGTCTCTTTCTTATTCGCTCCTATCTCACCCCCCAAACATACACACACTCTATCCATATTTATCTCTCTCTCTTCCTCCCTCTTCCCCTCCCTCTCTCTTTCTTCCCCTTCTTTCCCTCTCTCTCTCTACTTCTCTCTCTTTTCCCTCCCACTCTCCTCTCTCCCTAACCATCTTTCCATCTCTACCTTGTCACTCCCTATCTCTCTCCACCTTTTTTCGTCTATGTCTTTCTTCATCCCTCCCTCTCTCTCCCCCTCCAACTCCATCTCTCTCTCTCCTCTCTCTAAGGTCCTCTCTCTCTCTTCCTTCCTCAAACTCTTTTTCTCTCCCATCTCCTTCCCTCTCTCCCCCCTATATATCTCTCTCTCTCTCTCTCTTCACTCCAACTATGTCACTATCTCCCTCCCTCTCTCCTTCTCTCTCTCCCCTCCATCTTTGTGTCTCCCTCTTTCTCTCTTCCCCTTCTCTCCCTTTATATCCCTTGTCACTCCGTCTCTATCTCCACCTCTTTCTCTTTGTCTTTGTTCTTTACTCCCTCTCTCTCCCTCTCTCCTTCTCTCTCCCCCTCTCTTCCTTCCTCTCTCTCCCTTTCTCTCCCACTTCCCTCTCTCTCTCCCCCCATCACTCTCTTTCTCTCTCCATCTGTGTCTCCCTCTCTCTCTCTTCCCCTTCCCTCCCTGCATCTCCCTTGTCACTCCCTCTCTATCTCCACCTCTATCTCTTTGTCTTTGTTCTTTACTTCCTCTCTCCCTCTCTCTATTCCTTCCTCTCTCTCCCTTTCTCTCCTAGTTCCCTGTCTCTCTCCCCCCATCACTCTCTCTCTATCTTTCTCTCTTCCTCCCTGTCTCTCACCCCCCTCTCTCTCTCTTAAATTTGATCACATTGTATTGTGTTTAAGAAAGTATCTAAATGAAAAAAAACTCAATTCGTTGTAAAATATTAAACCTATATTTTGGATCAAACATGTCAAAGAAATGTAGTCACTTTGCTTGCTCTCATGGCTTGTATCCTTAGTTAAGATAGATCTATGCTAGTTCTTGATAATACTATTTATATTATAGAAATTTCACATATTTATATATACAAATATTCTCATTTTAAATTTTATTAAAACCTTGATTTAATTTCTATGGGAATATTTTTAGTAGTCATGAGGATTTTTAGTAGTCCTGCAGATAAAGGGTTTAATTATATCTCAAAAGTAATTATAACTTTTTTCCTTTTAGATTCAATTAAAACAATGTTATAAAATTAAATTAAAATGAAATATTTTATAAAATATTTTGAATATGAAATAAGGTATGGTTTTTGGGCATGTGTTATAAGCCATGGTATTGGCCTATGGTATTGTAACAAAGTCTATTTACAAGTTAATAATATCCATGGTAAAATGGGGGTGAATATCAATGGTTAAGAATATTTCCATATTGTTATAGATTGTTTTGATTGTGAAATAAGTTCTGATTTTTGGGCATGTGGTATTGATAAGTCATGGTATTGTAATAAAGCATGTTTACAAATTCTTATAAAATAATTTGGTTGTGAAATAAATTATGGTTTGTGGACACGTGGAATTGATAATCCATGGTATTGTAACAAAACTTATTCACAAGTTAATAACAAAATCAAAATATAACAAACTGAATTTTGTTATTTTTATTACTTTAACTTTTTATCATTAATTGAATTTTTAATATTTCTTTTTAATAAAGAAATGCAAATTTTAACTTCATGTCAAAAAACCAATGTACTTTTTGGAGGTTTGACTTTTTTTACCATGTTTTCTACTCGATTTTGTCATATCTACAAGTGTTAATCATTTATTATTATCTTATTATGTTTTTCTTCTTATATGTTTCTTAAAATATATGCATTTTTAACTCATGTATTGTATTAATTATTTTTATAATTAATTATAATAATAATAATTTAAAATAAAGCTATACTTTGGTTAGTTTTATTTTTTTTAATCTTGGTAATGTGAAATGTATTATGAAGTGTTTCGAACTTAGTGGTCATTACTTAACCACTCCTCTATTTACAACTATAGAAAGGTAATTCCTGTGAATGTTTGGCATATTTCAAATTGAGATGAATCTATGTTGATTCTAAGCAATCATTCCAACCCTGATTCTCTTTGGTTAGACGAAGACCTTCCTTTGGCTAGCCGGTACAAAAGGAGCTCTGAAGACCTCGGGGAGAATTTGTTTGGGTCGGAGCTAGTCAAGCTCTGTAGTGCTCAAGATCTCATAATTTGCAACGGTCTAAAGAAGTGGCCTAATTCTAGCCAGATGACCTACATCCATGGGCTTGGTAGTAATGTGGTAGACTATGTTATCTCCGATCTCCCTCTAGACAACGAAATAACAAATTTTGACATCTTAAACGACCACGAGCCTAACTCTGGTCATAGGCCTTTACTTATAACTCTCAATTTTGTCATGCATAGAGATCCCATAGAAGATAATCTTTATTGCCAAAAGAAGTTAATCTTTGATAGAAATAAAAAATATCTCTTTCTAAATAAATTAAAAACTAATTTGCTTCCTTTATCTAGTATAGACAACATAGAAGATCTCTATCATAATTTTATTACAACCCTCTCATATTCTATTAACAAGTTCTCAATTGAAGTTTCAAGTAATAAAAGAAATAACAAAACCAACCCGTGGTATGAAAAAGATTGTAAAAGTGGGAGGAGAGCAATTAAGGAAGTTGTTGATGAATCTCTTAAAATTGGCAAGATAAAAATATACAAAGCCCTAACTAAAAGGAAAAAAAGGCAGTATCTTCGTAAAAGACAAGAGAATCTCTTACACCTCTCTAAGGTAACTCCTAAGAAATTCTGGAGGCAGATTCTAACTAGGAAAACTAAACATAATAATAAAATTGCTTTACACGACTGTAATTCATATCTTAAAAAGTTTTATGAATCTCAAAATGTCATGGATAACTTTGAAACCATGCTCACAACGAAAGAAGTTCTCATTAGAAGACATTGATTTTGGGATTGATCGCTTGGCTAATGGGAAAGCTAAAGAAATTGAAGGTTACCAGGCAGAAATATTAAAAATTAGAGGTCTTGTCCTCATCCCCCACATTCATAAGCTTTTCAATCAAGCGGTCCAGCAAGGGTTGCCTAAACCATGGACTCAAAGCCTCATTATCCCTATTTTTAAAAGTGCAGATACAAATAACCCTTCTAATTATCGGACAATTATGATCAACCCTCTCCTAGCCAAGTTATATGGTATTATTTTGGAAAGGAAGTTGAGCATATGGCTTGAAAGTGAAGGTAAGCGGGCTAAAGGCCGAGCGGGTTTTAGAAAGCAACACTCAACAACAGACCACCTCGTTACGCTTAGGATCATTGTGGATGAATGTCGCAATGATAAATCCAATCTCTTTTGTTTCTTTCTGAACTTTAGAAAGGCTTTCGATACGGTTCCTAGAAACAACCTTTGGTATAGATTAGAAGAGCTAAAGGTTCCTTTTGAGTTGAGAGTTGCTGCTATAAGGTTATACGAGAATGTAATTGCCAAGTTAAAGAGAAATGAGGGGTGGTCAAAAGAT
This sequence comes from Pinus taeda, assembly GCA_000404065.3. Taxonomy (NCBI): domain Eukaryota; kingdom Viridiplantae; phylum Streptophyta; class Pinopsida; order Pinales; family Pinaceae; genus Pinus; species Pinus taeda. The sequence continues at coordinate 1,764 of APFE030376301.1, read as the reverse complement.
ATTAAGTGTAATATCGGAGTTGAACAAGGTTTCCCCCTCTCCCCTACCCTATTTGGCATTTACATCGACAAGCTAGAAGGTTGTTTAGAGGAAGCAGGATGTGCTGGCACGATCTTAGCTGGGATAGTCACCATCCTTCTTCTCTACATTGACGATATTGTTCTTCTCGCAAGGTGCCCATCTGATCTTGATTAGCAACTTATACTTCTTAAGGATTTCTGCTCTACCATGGGTATGATTGTTAACACTAACAAAACAAAAGTTATGATTATCAAATCCAAGGACACTTATGCTAATTTTATGTATGACAATAGTAACTTGGAGGAAGTGTCTTCCTACAAGTACCTAGGAATTGATATTCATCACAAGCTGAACTGGAACTAAAGCATTGAGAAAAGAATTAATGGGGGATAGAAAGCTTATTTTGGTCTTGAAAATAATTGTAAAACGGCAAACCTCGTAATGTGGCATAGAAAGAAGTTCCTCTTTGAAACTTTAGTCACTCTAGTTATCTTATATGGATGTGAGGTCTGGGGTTGTAGCATCTCTAGAGAATCCTGGAGAAAGATTGAGGAAATCCAGAAGCGTTTTATAACGTTTAACCTCAAAATTAAAAGCAACACACCCTATCCTATTCTCCTTATAGAAGTGGGTCTTTCCCCTATCGAGAGCCTAGCTATGACTAGGCTTCTTTTGTACAAGCACAAATCAATAACATAGGAGACCATAGACTTCCTAAGCTAGCTTTAAATTCCAGCCAAAACCACCTAAGGCTCAAACGAGGTTGGTATAAAGACACCAGGGCTTGGTTAAACCATTGGGAGATCGACGAGAATGTTGCATTGCAAAACATTAATAACATTAAAAATATTGTTACTTCTAAGTTCAAAGAAAAAATGTGGTGTGAGAAAGATTAGCAGTGAAAAGAAAATTAAGATATTATAAGGTCATCAACCCCACCCTAGAAGATCAAAAGTATCTCTTTATTTTAACTAACTCAAAAAAGAAAATTAATATAGCCAAGATTAGAACGAACTCTCATGAGCTCCATAGTGAAACGGCTCGTTGGGCAGTTCCTAAAACACCATGGATGGAAAGGTTCTGCCATCTCTGTGAGAATACGAACATCGAGGATGAAAATCACTTCCTCTTAGAGTACCCCGCATACAACCTCATTAGATCTTAGTTTCAAAATCTTTATTGCAACACTAACCTTCCTAGCCTTTTACATTGTCAAAATTACAATGAGCTAGGGAGGCTTCTCTCCAAGCTTTTTGAACATAGGAATAAAATATTAAATCAAACTAAATAATTCATTTCTTTAGGTCCCATAGACCAAAGTTTGGTCTCAGTGGACGTTAACCATCATCATCAATACTGTTTATATTTATATAAATTTCATGCATCTATATATATAGAAATATTATTATTTTTAACTTTATTAAAACCCTAATATAATTATAACATAAATTATATGTTTATTAATTAAATCTATTAAGTTTATAAATCTAGAAAGACAATAACATGAGCAAGAACTAGTCAATTTGATTGTACAAATTGAACATCTTATAAGCCTAAAAAAACAAGTATTTTTTAATATCTTGAAATTAAAGTGAATACAAGTTAAACATCTTACCAACCTGGAAAAAAAGAATCTTTAAATATCTTGAAGATAAAATCAATACAAATTTAACATCCTAAAAACATAAACCTTTAAATCTCTTAAAATTGATGTGAATATAATACACATAAATTTCTTTAAAA